>CABHPQ010152759.1:0-22500 GCA_902168405.1 Peromyscus aztecus
CTGGATGGTCCAACTTGAAGATATATGCTCTTCAGTTTGGGTAAATCTATAATGTTCTCTCTGGTTTTGTTCTGTATTCTACACAACTCTTTATAACTGTACAACAGAATTTCTGGTTGATTAAAAAAAACTTTGCCTTTCTTCCAGTATTTTAAAAACTTCTTCTTTATCTTGCATAACTTTCTAGAAAGTATCTTCAGTGTTCTCCTGGATCCTGGGGAGGGGGGAAGGGAAGGCCTTTTAATTTAACCACATTTTAAAATTCCAAAAGCCTTTGTAGAAGCGTTTCCCTCCACACCTGCATCGTCTCTGATACCTCGGCTTCATCAGCTGCCTGGTAAGTCTGTAGTTTGTTCTGTTGTTGTTTTCTGAGATGTGATCTTGCTGTGGAGTCAACACTGATTCCATATTGCTCTCCCACACGCTAGGAGTACAGGCGAACACCTCCACACTTGGCTCTGTCCTCCTGTCTTAAGCTGCGTCTGTGATTTGGGATAGTAATGAATCTGAGGGTCTACTGCTCACCCAGTGACATTTGAGTTATTCCTGCTTGCTGACTCTATTTGTACATTTAAGCTGATGCAACTATGGAAATTCAGGTTACATATTTGTAACATGTACATTCATATTTAAAAAAATCAGAAAATATGTATGCCAAAATGTTAAAATAGTTCTTTCCCAGATGCATTCTCATGTGTAATCTTAATTCTCTCCTTTAAAAAAAAACTTTACCTTCTAATATCACATACAATTAATATGTGATTTTAAAACATCTAAATAAAAAACAACGACCATAGGAAACACAAATCTGATTTTTAAAATAGACCATTTCAACACCTAACTCACCGATAGAGATATATAGATCATCCATAAGGATATTAAAAGACATGCAACACCTTTAGTCGTTAGAAAAACACAAGCTATACCAATGATGAGGTATTGCCACACACCCGTAAGAATAATGTTTACAAGCAGCACTTAGTCTACCAGGTACCATTAAGGTGCAAAGCAATTCTCCTGTGTCACTGACGGGGACACACACGGAATGGCCACTTGGCTGCTGGCAGTCTACCATGGGAGCAAATAAGGACTCTCTTGAAAGAGTCTTCAGTCAAACAAGGTGGCACATGCCTTTAGTCCCAGCACCCTAGAGGCAGAGGGCAGAGGATCTCTGAGTTCAAGGCCAGCCTGAAATTGTAAGCTGGTTTTGTGATGTGCACTGTTTAGGTTTGGGGATTAGAGAGAAGTGCTAATATCATGAAACTCAAGGTTACAGATATTCTGATCCTGAGTGAACACAGTTCGTCATGGTGTTGTTGTTGTCGTTGTTGTTTGTTTTGTTTTGTTTTGTTTTTCGGGACAGTATTTCTCTGTGTAGCTTTTGGAGTCTGTCCTGGAACTCACTTTGTAGACCAGGCTGGCCTCGAACTCACAGAGATCCACTGCCTCTGTCTCTACCTCCCAAGTGCTGGGATTAAAGGCGAGCACCACCACTTCCCAGCCCGTTTGTCATTGTTTTAACACCCTTGTTTATGTTATCTTTAGGGAAAAATACATTCTCTCACAGGCAGCTGTGGTCTTCTAGGTTGTGTTGAAGTTTCTCGACTCCCAATTGGTGGGAAAGATGCCACACTGAGCAGCTTTTCTGTCTTCTCTTGACATTCACATTTTCTTTGTTTTCTGTCCTACTCCTAAGCATTTGCTCACATAAAAACCTGTATGTGGATTTTTTATGGTGGACGTACTCATAATGATGTAATGCTTTGAGACTGTTGGGACCTTCCTCTGCCCAGATGAGTATGGCCCAGGACTCAGGGTACTAGACACTCAATGGTCAGCAAAAGTCAACTTGAGGTAGTAGTAGCTCTCAAGTTCAGATGGTAATAAAAGATGGGGACAAGAGTAAATGAAGCAAAAATAAAGCTTTAGCAAGGAAAATTAAGGAAAGGTGAGAGAAATTCCCAACTACACCCATTGTGGGAGGATTCCCAAGAGGAAGGAAAAGCATGGACCTGCTGGCTTTATAGAAGACTTTCGACTGAACAAAGACTCAGGGAATTTCTGTGGAACTGGTTAGTTCTCTGAACACAGCTGGAGCCTAGCCAATCAGGGGACGACACACTTTGTGCTTGTTATTCTGGTCCAATCAGGAAGATGGTGTTTATGTGCTGTTCGGCTAGTTATGGATGGTTGAGGGTCTCTCTGTCTATCTCTGACTTCTGACCTTGACTGTCTGCTAGCTGTTAGCCTTAGCCTGTCCCGACCGTTGACTTTCAGACCTGATAGTTTCCCACCTTGATTGGCAGCTGTCTCGATGGTTGTTGCCCTAACTGTGCTTTCTTTGTTCTTCACAGTCATGTGACCAGCAAGTAGCTTTTACCATGGCCTTTCCCCTTAGTCCCTACAGAAAGTGTCTCCACAACGTGAATGGGAAGGGATGAACTGTGGATACCTACAACAGTAGGGAGGAGTGCCTATGCACTTTGCTAAGTGAAAGAAGCTAGACTCACAAGGCCGTATGCCATTCTAATCACATTTGCATAAGAACACTGCAGAAATGTCAGAATGACAGACCAGATGATAGCTTCTGGAGTTAGGGATGAAGAGAAAGGACATGATGAAATTTCTTAGGTAATGGAACTTTCTCTTTCAAATATGTGTGGTGATCACAGGACAACTTTCAGGAGTCATTTCTCTCCTTCCACCTATATATGAGTTCAGGCTGACAGGCTTGTGATTCACAGTGAGCCGTCTCATGGGCCCAGTAAATTCATTTCTTAAACAGCTTTACAAAGTTGTTGTTTTTAAAAGGCCATTGTAATTCATACCTATACCCCGCTCCTATGTCTTACACCACAACACTGCTTAACCATAGCTTGTGGGATGACATGAGCTTTGGGTGAGGTTTCTGGTGAAAACTTTAATCTTTTGATCACATTTCATGAGTCAGAATTTTGAGTTGCTTCATTTCTGAAAACCGGAGTGGAGCATGCACAGCTGGTTCCTGTTTTGACATTATTTTGCTGCTATTAACGTTAGTCTTGTCCGACAGCAGCAGGGCCTCTCTCTCCTTTCTGTCTTTACTGTGTGCAATTGGAGGTGACGATTAATGCCAGTTAACCATGTTTGGGTTAGTTTGGGCTTTTATTGTCAGTACATTGGATTATCTCTAGAAACACCTGCAAAAAAATACCCTTATTTTTGTCTGCTGGCCCCCAGTCCTTCTAAAATTAAAAACTAAAAAAGTACTAAGATGTATCTTCCAACTATTTGCAAAACTACATATTAACAATTATGGAAAGTACCCTTCTCCTTGAGTTTGCCGACATGATAGTTGGTGGTCCTGAATGTGTGAGATCCCTTTGGCTATGGAGAGAAACCACAGCCTATGGAAATTGAAGGAGTGAAGAATGTAACTCTAACAATGATTTATATAGTTCTGGGCCCTAGCCAGTGGGGAAAATAGTTACCATGTCAAAAAGGCACCACAAAAATGCCATTAGTTCATCCCATGGTGTTTTTTAAAAGTCAGCTGCATGAAGGCTTTTGTACAGTGGCCACAGAGAGCACAAACATGGTCTCAAAGTCTGACATGGAAAGTAGGAGTCGCAGGGTTACTTTAAACAGTATCATAAACGCCACATCTATGGCTCAGCAAACACAAGCCATGACAGCTTGGAAAAGGATGACGTCACTTTGGGCTACATGATAAGAGTTATTTATGAAAGAGGTGACATTTGATCTTGAAAAGGGACAAAACTGTAGTAAGCAGAGGTGGCAGCATCCACCAAAAGTAAAGAGACAAGAAAGTATAAGTGTACTCAAGAGCTGTGGAGAAGGGCACACAAAGTGGATAAGACATCAGTTAGGATACACAAGCTGGAATCTGAACCTCATTCCAAGCAAGCATTTTTGACCAACACAGTGATCTCTTTGTATAAGATAGACTTGGGCTCTTGTCCTGCTGTACATGATCTTGGCTAGCCATTTACCTTACTTCACCCTAACTCTCCAAGTCTCTGATTGATCATCTCTTTTTCATAGGTCTGTTATCAAAATTAAATGAGATTGGGTTATGAGACACTTGCTCATTTAGAAAGCATTTATTGACCTTCCACCGTGTAAGTCCCTGACAATGAACTTTGTGCTGGTGCTAGGAAGATAAAGGTTGGTGTTCCACCTTCAAGGAACCCACAGACCAAGGACTGGTGGTTTACATAGTTAAGTAAACAAAAAGTCAACCCAGTGTATGTGAGCTCAGGGTCAGAGACATTCAACAACTCATGTCCAGGAAGAGGGTGATAAAGAGAGATTACCCCAGAGGTTATGGCCACTGAAACACCAGAGGTAGCCTTTAAAGGTTAGTTAGAAGCAGAACTTATTTCCCATGCTCTCATTATTAGCAGAAACGAGTCTTTGAAACCCTGAATGTGTTTTTGTTAGTGTTGTTAAGTTGCGTTTGTATAGTGGATTGATTTTGTTTGTTTATTTCAATAGAGATGGGATAGAGGACAGTACTATTTCTCAGCTGACCAAGGGAAGAAGAAGAGAGTCAATCTGCAACCACAACAGCAGCAGAAGAGGGAAGCTGGCTAACTCCCTGAGTGATGTGTTACACTGAAAGAGATTAAAGGAAATCTGGGTCTTGGCTTACATCAGACCTGTCACAGACATTTGCTGGGGTCGAGACTGCATGTACCTCCTCTCCTGAAAGGAAGACTTTTTGTGTTGTCTCAGAAGGACCACACCTTTGTCCATTCCGTTCCGTGCTCTGGTGAAGTTGGCCCATTCAGTTTGACTTCAGGAGTGGGATAGAATTCCGGCTCAGCCAATTAGAGCCTCCCATGGGCCCTTGGTACCGGTCAGAGACGGATGCATGAGCCAATCAAAATCAGTGAGTGGCACTAGCTTGCAAAACAAGCATGACTGATGCTTTTTGAATGCGGGAAGTTGCTACCAGCCATCTTTCCATCATGTGAAGCCCCGTGACACCCGAGACCAAAGCCAGCAACATCACGGAGGATAGGGATCCTCACAGGAGATTAGCTCTTGCTTAACCATTTGTGCTTCTGAACCCGGCCCTGTGCTATGGTGCCCAGTGCCGGGCCTCTTCAGGTTAACATGAAGCAATGCATTGTTTCATCTTCCCCTTCCTCTTTCTCTTTCTCTTCCTGTTCTTTCCTTAGCCAGATTTGCGGGGTGGCGGTGAGATCAAGTTTAATCAAAAGTTTTAAATGGCATTGGATCTTGTGACCACAGGATAATGTTAGTGAATATTATGCTCAGTGAAGTTGTACATCCTTTAAAGAACATTTTTGATCTTTTCCAGCCGTGTTCAGATATCCCCCACATTGCGAATTTTCCAGCTCTGTTTTGTGGTTTGGCCCCATGTAGGAAGTCGTGTTACGAGCTCCTGCTACTGCACCTTCCAAGTGAGAAAAAAACAAAAGAAAACAGATCTGTGCTCTCTTAAGTGGCCTCCTTCAAGCACTTTATCCCAGCAGTGAAGAAACTGTCACCAAGAAGCGGGGTGGATGCTGATGCAGTGGGAAGCCTCACCAAACCTGTTCTGAGAAAGGAAGAAAGAGAGGAGCAGAAAGAAACACTGTGGTCCAATGGGTAATAAAACATACATAATCACTGCAAATGTTTCTTAGTACCGAGTCTGGTAATTTCCCGGAAAACCCTGAATACTTCAGGTGAAATGCCTAGAGGCGAACTCTAACCACGGCAGCAAGGGCGCTGTCGGACTTCTCCGTTGTCCTGCAGCTTCAGGCCCTGCCCCTCTGGGAGGACCACCCAGGGAATTCTGTTTGAAGGTGGGTTACGTTTTTAACATGGGTTAGAGCTAGCTTCCATCTCTTGCTTCCTCATCAAAATTCTCCCACTGTTCACACAGTTTTAACGTCTTCCTTCCTCACGTCACATGCTCAGAAAGCTCAGCAAGCGATGGTCGGGCACTCTTGTGCCACTCAGTGGTACCTCCTCGGAGGCAAGTGGGTCCTTCCGAAAGGAGGATCCACTCTGGGAGAGTGAGTCCCTGTCCCCTGTGCCAGGGGAGCCACATGTCTGCTTGGCCCGTGTCTTGCACATACTGGAGCAAAGGTCTACAGGGATGAGACACTATCAAGGAACAATCCACCATCTCCAAAAGACAGAATTCACATGTGACTCATCCTACAAGGAAATCCCTTTAGAAAAGCAATATGGAAATGTATTTCTAATACAGAAATGGCAGCAGAAATCAATCTGGCTTTTGAGGTGGCTCCACATCTCTCTACTTGGGATGCCACGTTCGCTCAGCTCTGCCCGTCTGCAGTGACAGCTTAGCTATTCTTTTGCTTTCGTTTCTTTGTTGTTTGTTTTTTATTTTATTTTTTATTTTTTTGTTTTTGTTTTTCTTTTTTTGCTTTCGTTTCTTTTCTTCTCTCTTCTTTTCTTCTTTTCTGCCCTCTTCCTCCCCCTCTCTCTTTTTTTCAAAACAAAACAAGTGTTGTTTTTCTGTCGCTTAGCGGCCACACCTGAATCTACTGCTATTTTAACTACCGTCTGTTCCCTGCAGCCCAGCAGCCAGCACCCTGCCACTCATGCTCCAGCCTGGTGGGATTTCCAGTCCTGCTGACACCAGCTCTGCCCTGGCCACCAAATGTAAGTTTTAACTAAGTTTCTATCATTCTATTTACCAAAAAACAAACTCAGGAGTCAGATGTTGGAGTGAAAACCTGCTAGCTCAGAGAAGCTGAGAAACAGCCAGCTGACATTCCTTTTTGTCTGGAGACCAAGCAAGAGAAGCATCCTCCATTTGTCCCAGACCAAAAAGGACTGTGAATCTCAAAGTCCCTCCATACTCTTCCTGTGCATCTCTCTATCTATACTCCTGGGTCCTCCATCCTCTCTATGGCTAATTCCTGTCACATAGTCACTGGCTCTGCTGATGCAAGGTTAATTTTATTAACACAGTCTCAAAATTTCATAGTGCGATCATGAAGCAGTTTGTCCACGCTTTGTGCTTCTCTAAATAGCATCCCTAACTCATTATAATTTGTCTCCAGTCCCGTGACTCCCCAGTGAACCTGTCTGGCTTGGATCAAAAGTGACTCATGCTCCTAAATCTAACCAACAGCACACATCTCCTTTGCCATAGCTGACAGCTCATAGCTTCCTCGGAAATCTTTACTCTCTTCTTCTGTGACAGTACAGTCTCTTGACTTTCCTCTTATTTCTCTGGTTCATCTTTCTAGCTCCTTCTTGTTGACATTCCCCCTCTCAGGATCTAGTCTGTTACCAGAGGGTTATGATAACCATTTGGAATCAAAGCAGCACGATGATATAATCATAAAGGCAGGCATAAAGACAAAGCCATTTCTGCAAAGGTGTTTGCCCATTGATTTGATGTACACTTGTATGGATCTGCGGCCAGTCTCATGCTCTGTCCCTTCTGTTCTCATCTATCTGTGCTCATTCCTTTAGGAATCTTGTGTGCATCCCTCTGTTGAGTTAATAACTACAAGCTGACTTTTTTTAAATTTATATATTCATTCAGGCCTCTATTCTGAGCTTGAGATTCATGTATCTAACTGCCTCCATAAATTTCCATCTATCTTATACTGAGACATACCAAAATTGGGCATGTCAACTACTAAATATACAGTCTCAAATCTCTTCCTCTTCCAACATTTCTTAGAGAGATGGTTCTGTTATTCTCTTAGTTGTTTGTGTTAGATATTTAGAATCATCTTTAAAATCTACCCATTTTTTAGCCCCTTCAACAAATTGCCAAATACTATTTTTGTCTTCAAGTACCTCTCAAAGCTGTTGTTATGCATTAGATATTTGTTCCCCTGTGTCCATATGTGGAAGCCCTAACACTCAGTGTTTGGAGGTGGCACTCTGGGAGGTTCAGATGAGTTCCTAATTATAAGGCTACGTGGGGAATTAGTGTCCGGAATTAGTGTCCGTAGATGAAAAGACCTGAGTTTGTTCTCTCTCTACCATGTAAGGATGCAGGGAGAAAGTGGTCATCAATAGGAAGAGTGCCCCCTACAGAATTTGGCCATGTTAGTACAACAGCCTTAGACTCCGAGCCTTCAGAACTGTCAGAAACACATTACTGATGTTTAGGTCATCAGGCCTATGGTACTTCACTCTGACAGCTCAAGCTGACTAACACATCTGCCTACTCTTTCAGTTACCACCACCCTCTTGCCGGACTCATGGACCACTTGTGTACCTTCTATCCATTAGTGCTGCACTTCTCTTAGTCACTGCACTAATCTCTTCTCTAAAGAGTAGTCAAATGACTCTTCTAAAGACGTGCTTCATCATCTTGCCCAAAGCCTCGTTGTAGCTTATAATAAGTTCAAACTCCATTGTGATGTAAGCTCTGTGGCCTGTTTCATCAACTCAGAGCCATACCAGCCCTTTGAATCTTCTCTCCACTCAGCTAGCTCTTTCATGCCACACAATCTCTTTCTGGGGGCATTGTCCTCTGCCTTGACAACCACTTTTCTCCTTCCTTAGCCAACAATTCTTTCTTTTAAATGATACTACTTCCTTGGGTGAAGATTCTTAATTCCCCTCGACAAAATTAAACTCTTTACCAGCATCCATCAGTCCTATCTTTCCATGACACATATCTCAGCTCTTGTCAAACAATACATTAATTGTTTCCTTTCCTAACTCCAAGTTTGAAGGTTAAAACACTAACCAAATCTTACTTAGAGCAAACACATAGGACCTAGGAAGTCTTTAATAAACATTTATCAGATGTCTGATTGTCTATTTGAGACTAAGGATATGTGCCAGAGACTAGGAAATACTGATATAGGGACATTTTTCCTGCCTCTCTACTACCATATGGGATTTAATATCAGAATCTGGATATTGCTTTGGTCATGATGAGAAATCACAAATCTGAGGAAAAGTAACATTCTGGGAAAAGTTATAAGCAACTGAGATGGTCATTAATATACTGAAGGAAAATATAGATATTCAGGAAGGCAGAAATCAGCTAGCTAGAGGTGAGACCAATTCTCTCTGATGCAGTAGGTTATAGAGACATGCCTGAATCAAAGTGACACTCATTTGCATACATCAATGAGCCAGTTTAATCACAAAGACAGAGCCACCCAAGCAAGCTTTTGTTTGCTCACTAATTTGATATATAATTTCTGTAAGGCTATGGGGGGCAGGAGGACCCTCAGAAGCCAATTTTCATTTGGCAATGGACACAGAAAGACACAGAAATAGTTATGTTTTATAAAAATGTTCTTTATGTTAATTTTACTATGTCTTTTGCATACTGGTCTGAAAAGTTGGAATAAACATAGAAACAGGCTTTTGCATATTTATAAAGGAGAGGTATACAAAAATAAACTATGCATTTTCTGAAAAGCTGGGTTCTGGCAACCAAATATAGGAACATTATTTGGACTTTGGAATTGGTGAGGAGGACTTTAAATAATGAATTAATTTCTATTTTATCCATTATTTCCTATGTCATTAAATAGTTGCAATAAAAAAAACAAGCATCACAATGAAGTTGCCTTTTTTTATAAAAAGAAAGCATTTTAGCTTTTGCCAGACATCCTTGTTAGAGTGACATCCTTTCTAAACCTTGGGTGACAATCCGTGACACACTGCTGATGCCTACAGAAGACAGAATTGACCTGAAAGTTCAACTACTTCCCTAATCCCATCCAACTTTTGGATGGTTCTCCAAAATGCTTCATTTTGGGACAGTCTACATAGGCTCCAAATGATCTGCATATTCCTCTGCAGGGAGGCTGTAGTACTGATGGGCAAGAACACCATGGTGCACAGAGCCATCAGGATATCTGGAAAACAACTTATATCTGGAGAAGCTGTGGTCTCCTATCCAGGTGTATGAGGGCTTTGTAGTCTCCAAGGACTACATCACTCATCAAGGACATGCTGCTGGCCAGTATGGTACCATCTGTCCATGCTGGTGCCATTGCCCCATGTGAGGTTGCTGTGCCAGCCCAGAACACTGGTCTGGGGCACCAGAAGGCTCTAGGCTTCACCACTAAACTCTCCAGGGTACGACTGAAATTCTGAGCAGTGTGCAGCTGATAAAGGTCAGCGACAGAGTGGGAACCAACAAAGCCACACTACTGAGCACACTGAACAACTGCCCAACTTCTTCAGCGGATCATCTAGCAGGGGTTAGATGGCGATAGATTCTACAACCCAGAAGTGCTTGACATCCCAAGGGACACTACCCTCTCACTTTCTGGAGGCTATCTCCAACGCCGTCATGTCTGTTTACCAGCTGTCATCTTAGGGCAGTACTGGTAGGCACAAGAGGCTCCTGACTTTGTCTGTGGAGACTGAGGACACCTTCTCACTTGCTGAGAAAATCAAGGTCTTTGACTGATCCACCTGCTCCCAGGTCGCTGTCTCCACTGCTGCAACCTTACCCCAGTCATTGTTGAAGCCAAGGCAGAGTCAGAGGGGTCGGAAGAGGAGATAGATTCGATTTCTTCAAATGACTCCCTCAAAGCAGCCAATTAAGCCGACTTTATTTGGAGAAAAAGATTCAACTTCTCTTAAAAAAAAAAAAAAAAGGAAAAGGAAAAAATATTTTGTATTTTAATGAAAACCCTAACTTTTCCTTGGGAATTGGGGGATGAAACTGATCATTTAAGTTTCTAATAAAAGGTAATATCACGGAATACATTGTTGACCTATTAAGTAATTTGTTGATGTAATTCTCCCTCAGTGTGGTACTGGGACAGAAAACACAGAACTGGAGGTCCTCAAACCTGGCTCCTGACTATCCTCTCCCTAAAACATCTGTCTCAGCACTTTGGATCACCACACCCTCACCATCTCTCATCTAAAAATCTGATTTTAACGGCGTCTTCTACTGAGTTTATGTTTCGCAGGGACTTGGAAACTGTTAGTGACATCATGCAAGGAGAAGGTGTTGGTTCTAACGCTAAGGTCGGAGTTTTGGAACTAAAGACTTCTAGACTGAAACCAGATTCTGACTGCAATTTTTTAAATGAGATCTGGGAATTTATAGGATATAGAACTTACAGAGTTATGATGAGAGCATGGCTAATTCACAGCTTGGTAGAGTGGGGACCAACGTGAGCCGCCCGAGGGTGAGTGATCCTCATCATGCTTTCGATGCTCCAAGAAACTCACTAGACTGCTGCAGTCCATGGTTATTTTTGTTTTCTACTCTGGGTTAGGTTGTGAAATGCCCCTGCTGCTGCGATGATAATGTTTTGTCTATTGTGCTTATAAATATTTCTGTACCACTTGGTTTTATTTTCTTTAAAATATTATATAGCTGTGTAAGAATTTGTATCCCTATTGCTGTCTGAGCTCCTTCCAGGGATGGCTGTGCTCAACCACCTACCTACTCACAGTGTAAGGCGGCTCTTAGGGGACTCTCTTGAGAGGTCAGCTCTGGCCTCTGCTTTCCTCGAAATAAATGGCTTCTAAATTGTCCATAATTTTCCAAGAGATATGTTAATGAAATTTCTCTTTCTAGCAGAAGTTTATTTTAAAGAGACCTTTTTATCATCTGTAATTACATGCAGGCATGTATGTCTGCATGTGGTATGTGCATGTGAGAGAGCTGCCTGTGGAGGCCAGAAGCTCCGGGTGCCCTGGAGCTGGTGTGGGTGCTGGGAATGGAACCCAGGTCCTCCTGAGCAGCAGCAAGTGCTCTTAACCATTGAGCCTTCTCTCCAGCCGGTACAACAGAGTTTTGTTTTCTTTTATTTATGTACTTTTTGTATTTTCAAGACAGCGTCTCACTGTGTAGCTCTGGCCATCCTGGAACTCACCCTGCAGGCCAAACTGGCCTCAAACTCACAGAGATTCACCTGCCCCTGCCTCCCAAGTGGATTTGTTGAACTCCTACTTTACACCGTGCGTTGTTCCAGGTGTTGGAGGGTGAAGTGATAAACAAAACTCCTCGTCCTCACGGAACAGACACTCACGTGGGAACAGATAGACACTAAATACAGCGAGTTAGATAGCAATAAAAGAGGGCTGGTAAAGGAAGTGCATATAGTAAGTACGCAGTGTTTCAGCGAGAGATGGGCGTGTCAGGCATTGCCTCACTGAGAAGATGAGCTTTGACTAAAGACTTGAAGGACGGGCGGTGTGGATATCTGAGGGGATTCCAGTCAAAGGGAAGAACACGCGAGTGCTCGGAGGGAGGGGTATGCCAGGCACACCCTAGGAAGAGCGAGGATCCCCATGTGACTGGAATGGGGTGCAGGAGTGAACCAAGTCAGAAAGGTGGGACGGGGGCAGTAAGCTAGGGCCTTGCAATGACTTGATTTTCAGTTTTTTACTCTGAATGACATGGAAGCCCCTGGAGTAATTTTAAGTGGAGAAATGAATGATTTAGCTTAAGTTTTAGCAGGATCACACTGAGTGTTTGGGGAGAGTAGACAGGTAAAGGAGAAAGGCAAGAGCAGGGAGATGGGCCAGGAGGTTTTCTGTGACGATCCGGGCAAGCAGGATTATTGTGCTGCACAGTTCCAGGAAGCAATACTCACTTGCAATGTCTGCGAATGGTGTCTTCTGTAATATGCAGTAAATTATAACCCAACAGCTAAAGCTAAGTGCCTCACAGGGGAGGTGGATTGGGTCAGGATAGACGCAATATGAGTGACGGGAAATGTTTGGTCCAGATATTGTGATGGTAGAACTGATATACTGCATTGGTAATATTAGCCATGATAGAAGAAAGACTCGAGAATTATCCATTTTATGTTAGTGGTATTCATGGCACAAGATGCCACCTGCCAAGAGAGTAAATTCACATTTATTTTTAATTCAATAAGTATTTCATCAAAGTCCAAATTCTGCAGAGCTTTTTTCTTTTCTTTCTTTCTTTTTTTTTTTTAACACAAGGTCATGAAGAGCAGAAAATCTTGTTCTAGAAGTATCTACAATTCAGTTTGTTAGACAAAGTCTATATATTTGAAAGAACCAAATTAAACAATAAAAAATCCAAACATTGCATAAAGCAGAACTGCTGTAATGAGATTAACAAATTCCTAGTTTCCTTAAGGCTTTTATTGTGAAGGGATGTGGAACTTTATCAAAAGGTCTTTTCTGCATCAATTGAAAGGATCTTATGATTTCTGTCCTTAAGCTTATTTGTATGCTGTATTACACTTACTGATTCATATGCATAAAAGCAGCTTTGCATCTCCATAGTGAAACCAAATTGTCACAGTATATGGTTTTCTTAATGTGTTCTTAAATTTGGTTAGCCAAAACATGTACTGAGAATGTTTGCATCTATGCTCACCAGGGAAATTGATGCATAGTTTTCTTTTTTTTGTTTTATTCTTATCTGCTTTTGGTTTCTGGGAAATGTGGTTCTGTAGAATGAATTTGGTAGCGTTGCTTTCTTTCTGTTTTATGGAACAGTTTGAGGGACATTGGCATTAGCTCTTTTTTTTTTTTCCTCCGAGACAGGATTTCTCTGTGTAGCTTTGCACCTTTCCTGGGACTCACTTGGTAGCCCAGGCTGGCCTCAAACTCACAGAGATCCGCCTGGCTCTGCCTCCCAAGTGCTGGGATGAAAGGCATGCGCCACCACCGCCCGAGCATCAGGTCTTTAAAGGCTTCATAGACTTTGTCAGTGACTCCATCTGATGCTGGACTTTTCTTTGTTGTGAGACTTTTTATTACAGCTTCCATCTCATTGGTTGTTATGGATCTGTTAAAGTTGCTTATCACTTCTGGATTTGATTTCAGTAGATCGGTTTGTTTAGAAATACATTCATCTAGATTTTTCAGGTTTTTGGAATATAAGTTTTCAAGTTACTCCTCAGTGGTCCTCTGTATCCTATTGGAATCTGTGGTAAACTCCCCTTTACACCTCTAATTTTACTAACATGAGTTTTCTCCTTTCTTTTGGTTAGGTTGGCTGGGGGTTGTGACTCTTGTTTAGATGTTCTTTTCTAAGGACCAGCTCTATGTATTGCTTTGTTAACTACTACACTGCTCTTTATTATTTCTTACCTTTGATTGTCTTGTTGTAAGACTTTAAGGTGCATCATTACATTATTTATTTGTGGTCTCCCACCTTGCTTGTGTGTGTGTGTGTGTGTGTGTGTGTGTGTGTGTGTGTGTGTGTCTAACCTTGAACTTCCGATCCTCCTGCTTCCATAGCTCAAGTGTTTGGATTACAGGCATGCCCAACCATGCCTGATTATGTAGTCTGAGTTTTTAACCTCAGGAATGCTAGGCAAGCACTCCACCAACTGAGATCCATCCCTACTCCTAATTCTGATGTTCAAGTGCAAGCACTCATGGAAATAAACTTTATTCTTAGAACTGCCTTAGCTATATCCCAAAGATTTTGGTAAGTTTTGCTTTCATTTTTATTTGAGTCTAGAAAAATTTTAATCTCTTCATTAGTTTAGTCAACAATTCACTGGTCATTCAAGAATGTGTTGTTTAAACATAGTATGTACTCACTCATAAGTGGATACTAGATGTGAGGGAAGGGATGGCCAGACTGCAACCCACACTCCAGAGAGGCTAGCTAACAGGGAAAGACCCTAGGAGGTACACATGGATGACCCTGTGAAGGAGAAGTGGATGAGATCTACATGAACAGACTGGGTGTGGGGGGGTGGCAGAGGGCGAGGAGTGGGGGATGAGAATATAGGGAAATGGGAAGGTCGAGTTGGAACAGGGACAGAGTGGGAGAGCAGGGAGGAAGATACCATGATAGATGAGGACATCATGGGAAAAGGAAGAGGCAGGGTGCTGGGGAGGCTCTCAGGAACCCAGAAGGAAGACACTACCTTGGACTGCTGGCAGTGGTCCAGAAGGTGCCTGGTCTGGTCTACTCTGGTGACAGGTCTAGCGAATACCCTAACTATCATCATAGAGCCTTTGTCCAGTGACTGATGGAGGCAGATGCAAAGATCCATGGCCAGGCACCAGGCTGAGCTACGGATTGATGAGAGAGAGGAGGGATTCTGCAGGCGAGGTACATCGAGATCTTGAGGGAAAGAAGTGTAGAGATGACCGACCACACTATTGGAGGCCCATGAACTATAGAGTAGCGGCTGTGGAGCCCCTACGGGACTGGACTATGCCCTCTGGATACAGAAGACAGTTGTTTGGCTGGAACTGTTTGGGGAGCACCCAGGCAGGGGGATCGGGATCCGTCCCTTGTGCATGGGCAGGCTTTTGGGAATCTGGTGCCTGTGGTGTGGCGCCATGAGCAGCCTTGGTACAGTGGGAAGGGGCTTGGACCTGCCTAGGCTCAGTGTGCTGGGCTCTGCTGACTCCCCATGGGAGACCTTGATTTGGAGGATGTGGGGATGTGGGGTGACTTGGGAGGGAGGGCTGGGAGATGGGAGGAGGGAGGAGGTGGGATCTGTGGGTGGTATGTAGAGTGAGTAGAAAATTTCTTAATAAAGAAAAATGGGGAAAAAGGAAAATAAATAAATAAATAAATAAATAAATAAATAAATAAATAAAATAATTTAAAAAAAGAAAAAAAAGAGTGTGTTGTTTAATCTCCATGTATGTCTGTAGTTTGGGAAGTTTTTCTTGCAGTCTGTTTCTGATTTTATTGCACTGATTTGAGAGATAAAAATATTATTTGATTATTTTGTAAGCCTTGGTTTGTGGTCTAGAATGTGGTCTATTCTAGAGAAGTTCCCATGAGCTGCTGAGAGTGTGTATTGTCTAACTGTTATATGGAATATTCTGTATCTATGTTACATTCATTTGATCTATGGTGTAGTTCAACTCTGAGGTTTCTTTGTTGATTCTTGTTTTGGACTATCTAAACCATCTAGAAGTGAATCATCCACTATATGATCTTTTATGTGCATTCTGTTTATGTTTATGAAATCGAGAATCCCAGCGTTTGGTGCAAATTATCTTCATAATTGCTATATACTCTTGATGAATCTCCCTTTTATTAAATATATAGTGCCCTTCTTTAACTCTGACAAATAATTTTGGCTTGAAGTCTACATTATCAGATATCAGAATAGCTTTGTCAGCTTGTTATCAGTTTTCATTCACTTCATAAATTGTTTTCTTTCCTTTGAGTCTCAGTTTATAGATGTCTTTACCAGAAAGTATGTTTCTTGGAGAGAGCAGAAGATTGGGTTTAATCTTTTTTAATACAATTGACAATCTCTTTCTTTGTCATGAGTTGAAGACATTTACATCTAAGGTTATCGTAGAGAGAGGTCTCCTAATTCTCCTAGTGTTGCTGCTTGTTTCTCTGGTTTTTGTTTATACTTTCTCCAGATTAGTAGAGGGGGTTTGCTGGTTTGCTATTTTGGACATAGTGGATTTCTTCCTGGCTCTCCTTGGTTCGACCATCTTCAGAAACGTATTCTTTCACGTGCTCTCATGATTGAAACTGCCTTCTTCTGTATATAGTATTCCACTAAGTGTCTTCTGCACTGCTGGCTTTGTGGTCGTGAACTGCCTTAGTTGCTGGTTTTCATGAAATATCCTTCAATTTAAAACATGACTTTGCTGAGTGTAGTCTAACACTCTTAGTTTAGCAGTTATTTATCTTCAGAACTTGAAATATTTCATTCCTGGGCTTTGCGGGTTGTTGACAAGAGATCTGATGTCATTTTGATGTTCTTGCTTTTGTAAGTTGGCATTTTTATTTATTTATTAAACTTTAACAATTGCATTTGTGTGTGTGGGGGGGGTTGTGCATGCCACAGCATACATGTGACAACAGAGTACAGTTTGTGGAGTTTGTTTTCTTCTTCCACTATGGGGTCCTGGAGACAGGACACAGTTGTCAGGTTTGGTGTCAGGCACCTTTACTCACTGAGCCATATCATAGCCCCTTACAGTTTTAAACACAACTTCTTTGCTTTGTAATTTCAGCATCTTGACTAGAATATATCATGGTACATTTCTTCTGCAGTCATATCTATTTGGAGTTAGAACTGCATCTTGTATTTGAATTTGTATTTCTTTCTCTAGATTTGGGGATTTTTTAAAACCACAATTTCATTGGCATTGGTCTCGGTTTGTACTTCTATCCTGTGGTTTCTTAGATTTAGTCTCTTGACCAAACAACATCATTCTTGGTGATTGTGGTCATGCTTGTTTATTTTTCCTTGTTGATATTTGAATACAGTCCTTTGTCAGCCCTGTCCTCCATCTCTGATAGTCTTTCTTCTGTTTGGCTGAGTCTATTGGTAATGCTTACCACTGTGTTTTTTATTTGATCCATTGCTTTGTTTTTTATATTTTTATTATATATAGATTTTGTAAAGATCTATTTGTTTTATTTTATGTGTGTATGTATTTATGGTGTTTTGCCTGAATTTCTATGTGTACCATGTGTGTACAGTACCCACAGAGGTCAGAAGAGGGTAATGGATCCCCTGGGACTAGAGTTACAGGTGATTGTGGGTGCTGAGAATCGAACCTGAGTCCTCTGAAGAGGAGTGGGTGCTCTTAACTGTTGAGCCGTCTCTCCAGTTTCTGTTTTTGAATTTTTAATGTCAATTTCCCTGTTGAGTTTGTCTCTCACGCTGCTGACTTCTTCACCCACGGCATTCATTTTCTCACCCGTGACGTTCAGTCTTCCTCTTGGCGCTGCTGACTCTTACGTGTGTCTGGACTGAACTCAGCTACTTCCTGTGTCCTCTTTTATGTCAATGATTTTTTTTTTACCAAAAACAAACAAACAAACAAACAAACAAAAAACCTGGAATTCTTGTGTGGATTTTATTTCCACACAATTCTATTTTACCAATTTCTTTGAGGTTTGCAGTTTAAAGTTAGAATCTTTTGGAGGGGTTCTGTTGGCTGGTTTTTCTTTTTTTTTCTATTTTTTTTTTTTCATTTCTGTGTTGTGATTTGTTACATTGGCTATCTCTTCTGGATTTTTTTTTTTTTTTTTTTGGTCAGGGGGAGTCAGGATTATTCTTTCTAAGCAGCCTGCTCTTGGATGCTCAGTCTCTAGGACCACTCAGAGAGGAGAAAACCAACGACTTTTGGAAGTTGCTTCTGTGTCACCTCCCTGACCAGGGAACTGCACAGGGTGTGGTAGATTTACTTGGCTTCTCTGTACCTCCCTTCCTCCCTCCATCCCTCCCTCTGTCCCTCCCTCCCTTTCCCCTGCCTCTCACTTTCTCTCTGTCTCCTCCTTGAATCTGAGCTGAGGTGTCTCAGGTAGGATTTTCTGGCGTTGTGTGGCATGATGCATGTGTAGTGCCTGATGCATGTGTCGCGCTGTGTGTTCAGAACCAATGCTGTGGTGAAGTCAAAAGTACAGCCCAGGCAAACACCGGCAGAAGCAACTCAGACTGATTGCTTTTTGAATCCATCTTTGGCCACTGTGCATTTAGGAACCTTTTACTATTGCCAAGCTTTTCACAGTCCCCACAGTCAGCCAACAATCCTACACAGGACGGCAACCCAGAGATCCAGAAGCTGGAGTGGGTCAGTCAAGCTCTCAGACCTGTGGCATTAGTCATTACTGGCTGTACACGCATTGAGGTAATTCCCCTGGTTCCTACTTCCGAATGTTGACACTTTCGAGTAATTCTCTCTTCTTGACTGTGAAGGACATTTGTGACTGACTTCTATGGCAAAGATGAAAGTATATCACTCTCTAGACAGCAGATATTCACTTGGGGATGGTGGAGACACTCCAAACTGGTTTGCTAAATTAGTCAGTTGCATTAGGGAAGCACCGTTGGTCAGGACCTGCAGGTCCTCTAGAAGCTGAGTGCAGCCTCTGGCCAGCAGGAAGCCAGGGCTCTCAATTCGGTAATTGTAAGAAAATGAGTTCTGCCAAAACCCAGTTAGCTTAGGAGTCAAGGTTTCCGATGAACACTCTGCCTGACTGGTACCCTGATTATAGCTTGTGAGCCCTTAAGGAGACAGGGGTCCAACACTTGGAGGTCAAGGCAGAAGGATTGTGAGGTCGTGAGTGAGAGGCCAGTCTGGGTTACATAAGGAAGAGAGGGGGGTTGGGGAAGAGAAAGGGAGTTATAGAACTATGACATGACAAATGTGTGCTTTAGAGTGCTAGGTTAGTGGTAATTTCTACACAATAGAAAGCCAGTAGACTACACTCTCTTGATCGATTTTTACCTATGCTTAGAGTACAATGAATTCTTCATAAATGGTAGCTGATGATGATAATCAAACCAGAAATGTGGACTGTAGCTAGAGTTTTCCCGCCTGGCCCACGGTCAGGATAAATCTCTTTCACCTGCCAGTCCCACAGCCGCTCAGACCCAACCAAGTAAACACAGAGGCTTATATTGCTTACAAACTGTATGGTCGTGGCAGGCTTCTTGCTAACTGTCCTTATAGCTTAAATTAATCCATTTCTATAAATCTATACCTTGCCACATGGCTCGTGGCTTACCGGCATCTTTAAATGCTGCTTGTCCTGGTGGTGGCTGGCAGTGACTCCCTCCGCCTTCCTGTTCTTTTAATTCTGTTAGTCCCGCCTATACTTCCTGCCTAGCCACTGGCCAATCAGTGTTTTATTAGCAACACATTTGCCATACAGAACATCCCACAGCAGTGGACTATCAGAGCCAAGGAGAAAGAGAACAGGGGAATTTAACAGAATTCAATAATTGTTCCACAAAAATCAAGCAACTGATACAGAGGGGAGAAGCAGCTGGTGTCTTGAAAACTGTGGTTACTGAGTATAGTTATCAAGTCAAATATTACAAGATTCAATCTCTAACACCGAAGAGAAGTTTTACATTGGACATGAAGATTTACCAAAGCCTAGTTTCAGATTAGAGTCTTATTGTCTGTCTTAGCTTGGGTTTTTATTGCGGTGAAGAGACACCATGACCATGTCAACTCTTACAAAGAAAATATTTAATTGGTGTGGCTCACTTATAGTTTCAGAGGTTTAGTCCATTATCATCATGATGGGGATCATGGCAAGGTGCAGGCAGACATTGTGGTGTGCTGGAGCTGACAGAGTCCTGCATGCTGTGGAATAATCCTTTTTACACTGGGAAGATGTTATAAATATCTCATTGTAAATAAAAAAAACCTTATTGGCTGATTGATAGGCAGGATTTTTGGGGCAGAGAGAATGCTGGGAAGAAGAGGGGTTGAGTCTCAGGGAGTCAGGAGGAGACACCATGAAAGGCAGATCGAGCAGGATGGGAAGTATTTAGATGAGATAAATGAGCCTGGGGCAGCACATTGATTAATAGAAATGGGTTAATGTAAGTTATGAGAGCTAGCTAAAAATGAGCCTAAGCTAATGGCTGAGCATTTATAAGTAATATTAAGTCTCTGTGTGGTTATTTGGGGAGCAGCTGGCAGGACAGAGCTGATAGGTGGTCTAGATAGAAAACTCCACCTACACCTACATCCTGCAGACAACAGGAAGTTGACTGACTGTCACACTGAGGGAAGCTTGAGCAAAAAAGACCTCAAAGCCGATCCTCACAGGTACACACTTCCTCCACCAAGGCCACACCTCCTAATAGTGCCACTCCTTTTCAGGACCATTTCCTTTCAAACCACCACACTGTCATAAGATGTATTTTTTTTAGTTTTATATTTTATATTACATATTTTATATATATATATATATGTTGTTGGGTTTTTTGTTTTGTTTTTTTAGTTTTTTGTTTTTGTTTTTTTTTTTTGAGACAGGGTTTCTCTGTGTTGCCCTGGCTGTCCTGGAACTCACTCTATAGACCAGGCTGGCCTCAAACTTACAGATCCACCTGCCTCTGCCTCATAAGTGCTGGGATTAAAGGCATGTGCCACCACCATCACTGGGCATAAACTATGAATTTTAAAGCACTAACATTTCACAGTAGTTTAAACGGAACGGATAAAACAATTTGTGTTGCTATATCAAAACCCCAGATGCTGGGTAAACCAACTACCAGAACATTTTCAGTTCAAGGGCCTGTGGGAATTTGCTCCTC
The DNA here is from genome assembly GCA_902168405.1 of Peromyscus aztecus. NCBI lineage: Eukaryota > Metazoa > Chordata > Mammalia > Rodentia > Cricetidae > Peromyscus > Peromyscus aztecus. Next base: position 20,943 of record CABHPQ010152759.1, read on the forward strand.
AAAGGTGATTTACATGCACTAAAACCATAATTATACATATTTAGCTGAGAAGCATCTTAGAGAACTTGGATGAGTTTCCAAATGATAGACTCAAGGTACCATTGTCATAAGAAGATGGGCTGATATCCCTATCTTATTAAATTGTAAAATGCTTTTTTCTATTTTCACCCTGTCCTGATGCCTACCATCCCTCTGTGCACATTTCGACACATGAATGTGTAGTTTCTGTCAAGTGAACCCTTAAACATGGTAGCATTAAGCTGGGGTGATGGCTCAGGTGTAAGGACTGGAGTTTGGATTCCCAGAACGGCATAAAAGCTGAGCAGTGTGGTTGCTGCCTGAGCTCACAGCACACAGGGAGGCAGATCCCTTGAGGAAGTGGACTAGCCAGAAGAGCTGTGAGTTCAACTGAGAAATCTTGCCTCAGTAAGTAAAGTGGACAACTGTCAAGGAAGACACTGGGCCACTACAAACTTCTATATGTATGTGTGTGCACATAGGTGCATGCACACAGCCACATACATTTGTGAACATGCATGCATTCACACATGCACATCACACACATACACTGCAAGAAGACTTACATTGTTAATACTGCCTCACACAGAAAATATGCACTGAACATATAGCAAGCACATGCCTTTTATAGTGTTATGGCATTAGAAAATTTATTGTTTTTTTCTTTAAATGAGAATATGTGATCCTGATGATTGTCATTTTTTATCTTAATTTTTTTATTAGTTTATTCATTTGTGTGTGTTTGCATGTGTGAGAGAGAGCACAACTTGTGGACCCAAGGGATTGAACTTGGTCAGGCTTGACTGCAGGGGTCTTTACCTGCTGGCTTGGTGATCTCACATGACCACCATATTGTTTTCAGAGCTGAGGAGCAACACAGACCCTTGCTCACAGGAGGTAAACATTCCAACACTGAGCTTTATGGGACAGGGTAGCTGTGTAGCTCAGGCTGGCCTGGAACTTGCTCTCTGGCCCAGGTTAGCCTCAAACTAACCAGGTTATTCCCACCTCAACCTGCTGAGTATTGAGATTCCAGGTATGTGCCATCACACCCAGCTTTATTTTTGCCCCCGACCCTGAACATGCTTTTTTAAAACTTAATTTTAAATATTTGCTGACAATGTAATGGGTTTCCTTATGGCATTTTCGGCCATGTGCGTCATCATACCTAGGTCTCGTTTGTTCTCTGCTCCCACTACCTTTCCTGATGGCCGCTGTTCCCCACTTTGGTTCTCTCCCCCACAACAGTTCTCTTTCTGCTTCCATGCACATATATTCCATTACTCCCCACACCCTGTTAGGATTCTTCCTCTTCTCTCTCATGATCGCCATATACACTCACACACACCTGTATATAAATACAATTTTAAATTTAGGTTTCACATATGAGAGAAACACATAGTATTTATTTTTCTGAGCCTGGCTTATCTTCCTTAACATAATGATTTCCTGCAACTGTCATGGTATCATTTTTCTTTATAGCTGAATAAATTTCCATTATGTATATGTATCATAGTTCCTTTTTCTGTTCATCTGTTGA
>CABHPQ010152760.1:0-31035 GCA_902168405.1 Peromyscus aztecus
ACACACACACACACACACACACACACACACACACACACACACACTTGTAACCAGAAGTTTCTCACCCTCACCTGCCCGTTCCCAAATAACCACTCAGGATTAATATTAATTATAAATATTTGGCTGATGGCTCAGGCTTATTACTAGCTAGCTCTTACATTTAAATTAACCTATTTCTATTAATCTGTATTTGGCCATGTGGCCATGGCATTACCGGTCTGCTGGTATGTTGCTTCTTGGGAGCCTGGATGGCATCTCCCAGACTCTACCCGTCTTCTCCTATATCTCTGCTTGTATTTTCCCTCCTGGCTCTATCCTGCCTTGCCATAGGCCAAAGCAGCTTTATTTATCAAACAATGAAAGCAACACGTATTCACAGTGTACCAAAGGGCATCCCACATCATTTCCCCATTTCTGTCTAATCAAAATATTGAAACAAACTGCTTGGTTTGTATATCTTACTTGTATGTATACAATTTCAGGGCTGACTACTTGGTATTAGATAACCAAATAGGAGGTTCAGTTCTGGTGAAAACTATTTCTCCCTATCTCAATATTCCTTGATTTCCTGTAGTTTTTTGTTTATGAATGTGGTCTTGTGAGAATTTACCCATCCATGGTAGCATGTCAACTGGTATGAAACACCATTTTAAATAAAATGTCCATTTAAAAAATAGATGTCCATGCTTTGACATAACATTTTGTATGTCCAGTGCAATTGCAGCATGCCTGTTGTAGGTGAAGATGAAGACAAAAGTTAAACAGTAAAATCAAGTAAAAGAAAAAATACCTGGTTTTTATAGATTTTTTCATAGATTTCAAATATTCATGGGCTTGAACCATAATATTTCAATCAGAATTTTTAAGACATCATAGCAATGTTAGGAAAACTTAAGCTTATTTATATAATTGCTTACATGAACTCATATAGCTCATATTTTATGACAAAAGAGTAAAACTTGAATGTTCTGGATGCAGATCATTTACCTTTTCCCCACCCAAATGCTTTATTGAATATTTGGTTTTGATCTTCAATTTTGGTTTTTAGGTATATGTCATTATAAATCTTAAATTCTAAATCTCTGATATAGCTGTATCAGTTATCTTACAGTGTTGAAAATTAGACCCTTCCAGCTGTAGACCCGAAAGCCATTCATGTGAGAAGGTGAATTAGCTAAGTATCCTGTGTTTCTTAATCTCTGAAAATGGGGACAACACAAGACTTGCCAATGACTGTGGAGTGATTACACAGCAGCCTTATTACAAAGGTTGGTGTCTTAAGTCATTCAGTAGGAGCACAGATGTTAGTAAAGAAAATCATTAATGGTAAAACAGATGGTGGATTATTTATATTTATATAAATTTATATATATTTCCACATATTTTGGAATGAGTTCCAGTATGCTATTTTAGACCATTTGTTGTTTTAGTTTTTTTGGTAACTGCACTCTATAAAATTTACATTTCTTTCATTAATTATAAAGCAGCTTTTTTTTTCCTTTTGTAGGACCACAGAAGATAACAAAAGCCCCCAGAAATATCACTACTTTGGCACTATAGCTGTTCCACCCATCAAAAAGAATGCAAAGCAGAATTTAGTTGATAGTTATTTTAAAATTATCTTTAAGAGTACCATTATAAAATTCTTTTAGAAACATGCTTCTTAAAATAGAAGATTATTGCAGGGATGTTGTACTCACATTTCAACCATCTGGTAGTAATCTTAATGCAGGTGCTAAATATCTACATGTAAGGGATGTTATGTGACCTTATTATAAAATTAATCTGAAACCAAGATCAACTGTCAGATCTGAGTTTTTATGACAGGGCTAATTCAACAATAGCCCTGGGCAAACATGGCATCTGGGCTTGTTGTCCAATATGACTCAGAATCATGAGGATTAATCCATTCCTTCAATAGATTTTCACTGCTTATATCCCATGTTTCAGTTACAGTGATGGGTCCTAAGACTCCAGAAGTCAACACATCATGCAACATCAGGGCAGACACCTTTTTTATTTTATTTTATTTATTTATTTAGCCTTATTAATTTGTTTCATTCACTCATTAAACTATCTATCATTCATCATGCATCTTTGTTTGGAATGCTGACTAGAGGTCATATATGAGGCTAAATGCTGAGTACTTAACTGCACATGAGAAAAATAGTCCTTGATTTTGATGTCATTGTTTTTTGTCTCATAAAATATGAAGGCTCTCTGCTGTAAATTTCCATCTCAAATTGTAAGTGAAAAAGAAAATTGTGAATGGAATTCTGACATACATAACCACATGAAAACACAGTCTCTCTTGGACGTGCACCATTCTCCTCCCTTCCAACTCCACTGAGCATCAAAACTAAGTCTAGATGGGCCCCAGGAAGAACCAAGTCAATTTCTTTATACAGTCAGCTGGAAGTATTCCTCACTTTACACTATCAGGGACCTTGATTTTGATAAACAACTAAAGGGCCATGGAGACAACATATGAAAATGATTTGTGTTAGGAGACAAGATGGAATGGGTTAATCTGGTCTTCTGCATGTGCAGCCTCCTGAGATTAAAGCCATGAGTTTACTAAGTGCACATAGTACCCATGAGCTAAAAATGGAAAAAAAAATCATGCTGTTATTGTATTTGCTTCCCTCCAAGGAACTCTCTGGTAAACACTTCCACCTCCAAGGAATTAACTGAAAGCAAACTCCTCTCAGTTAGAGACTCATCTGTTTCAAACAGCTACTGAGAAACCTGTACATTTGACATGATTGAATCTGTAACTTTCTTTAGTGTTCCTACCTGATTGGAAACCTTCTTGTCCTTAATTCATTGACTTTTTTCCTGTAAAGAGAATCTTCAGATTTCTTTCTACCAGAAATTGCTTCTTGGGGTCATCAGGTCTTGATATTCCAGAAGCTGAAAAAAATGTTTAGTGAAATAAATATTAATAATCTGTACCTATAGATTTCATTGTCTTACTAGTTTAAGTAAATGCCCTCCATATCTTCTAATTTATAAGAAAGGTTATAATTTATAAGTTTGAAATAAATACACTGTAATAAGACCACAGGTTACAGCTTGAGACTTCAAGCTCAGCAAAGTGTTCCCAGAAGGCTCAGTATCCTTTGTGAGTTAACAAAACGAGGGCAAAAGATTCAAGATTTCTAATTATTTAAATTTTATTTTATTCACTGGATTTCCTCTCAGCAATCTTCATTTAGATTTTCAGAAATTAGTTTTATTAAATTTAATTATTCATAAAATAAACACAAGTACTCATTTGAAGGGTATTTCACAGACACCTTTAATGCTTTTTCAAGTTGTCACACACAAAAGTATGTGTGCACATGTGTGTAGATTTTTGTAGCAGGATAGTAGAGACCGGATAAATCCATCAACTATTAGTAATCAAAGCCAATGGATATTAGGGTAAGTGGAAACAAGTGGAGCGTTAATGTTTTGAAGTCAACATTACAAAAATACTAATTGCAATTTCCTGATGACTAATGGGGTAGGCTTCTTAAATTGCAGCCACACCTGTTAGACACCATCTGCCCATAAATTTCAAACCTCCATGAGTAGAAAACAAGTGACATTATTTGTACTTTGTTCTACTCACACGCCATTGCCATAACAATTGTTTCTTTGTAAATTCACGTTAGTTTTGATTTGAAGTCAGTACGATTTACAAAGAATGACATATCTTATGCCATCCCTTTGCAACACTACCATTTATGGTCCTGTAAGAGGCACTGGGCTTTTAGGTCAAAAAGAGTTTTGGATTTCTCAGTGTGAGTTCATCCAGCAGCTGAATCTGAGATGAGACATCAAATGCAAACTGTCTATGGAGGAGGTCATCCAATTAACTTAAAGAGTAGAGTAGGAAACTGGAGATAGGGCCTGGAAGAAAGCAACTAGAGCCATGGTTCTGAATGAGTTACTCCTGTAGGTACTTGTTAGTTCTTCAGAGGAATTCTGAGACTCTGTAGAATATGACTCATGGTTATCCCAATAAATGGGTGAGAAACCTGATATGCATATATCCCAGGTCACCACTGTAATTGGTTTAAAACCACATTAGGAAACATTAACTGCCAAGCTTTCCAGACTTACCTCAAAAGGCAATTACGGGTAACAGTACGATGCAATGAGTATGTACTGAAAGGGCAAATGCTAGGAGATGTGGGTGCTATGTCAATAGCATCAAACTGCCTTGCGATTGGCTCTTAAGCCAAATGGACAACCTTACACCCCAAGTAAATGCTCTTCCTTTGAGGTATTTAGATATTGATATCAGTGAAAATTTCCTCCATTGAATCAAGTGTAGAATCCCAATACCCTGATGTTTTGGAAAGTCATCAGTATCTTTAACAGAATTATTGTGAAGAAATTGAAACAAAATTTTAATTTGACCACTCATATTCAATATACATTGGATAACCATTCCCCCACTATGTGTGCCAGGCATTTAGCTACATAGTGTTATTATAGTCAGTATTTTAATTTCATCAACTGAAGACCCAATGTAAATCCATAATCACAACACCTTCTTGTACAAGGCAGTCTTGAATAGTGTGTGAATTAGGAAGGAAGAATGAGTTTCTGAAAACAAAGGGAAGAGAAATATATGATGGCAAGAGAAATAAAAATACTCTGTATAGGACAGAAAGGAATGTTGTACATAAGATGTATAACGAGTGAGCCGGGCGGTGGTGGCGCACGCCTTTAATCCCAGCACTCGGGAGGCAGAGCCAGGCAGATCTCTGTGAGTTCGAGGCCAGCCTGGGCTACCAAGTGAGCTCCAGGAGAGGCACAAAGCTACAGAGAAACCCTGTCTCGAAAAACAAAAAACAAAACAAAACAACAAAAAAAAGATGTATAACGAGTGTTCAGAAAGGAGTGAAAAGAGAGGATGATGCAAAGATAACACAGGACACTGAATGATTTATGTCTATGTGGCAAGGATGTTGAGATTTAGCTCTCAAGATTATGGCCACCCATGGATGGATTTTTTTTGAATTTATTTTATTTTATTTTACAATATAATTCAACTTTACATATCAGCCATAGATTCCCCCGTTCTTCCCCCTCCCACCCCGCCCCCTCCCCCCGGCCTACCCCCCATTTCCATTTCTCCTCCAGGGCAAAGACTCATGGATAGATTTTTAACTGAAATCATGAAGTTACACTAGATAAAAACTGGTTTGTGTATTATGATCACTGTGCATTAAAGATCTGTGTGCAATTTAGAAAAGTTACTGTTACTTTGAAAATTAATTTTGTAGTAGAATTGTTTTCAAATGTGATTGCAATCTTGTATATAAGAAAAGTACCTAATAGCTCATTACTAAAAGTCAAACACGGTCAAACTAGAAATAAAATTGTAATTGACAGTTCCCTTTATTCATTCCCGCTCCCTTCTCCCTTTCCTTTCTTTCTTGCTTCTCCCCCCTCCCTCTAACCATCCCTTCTTCCTCTTTCTTTTCTCTCTCCACTTGCTTTTTTGGCAGGGCCTCATGTAGCCCAGGCTGGTTCAAACATTTTAGGTAGCCAGGGATGCCGTATGCATTTCTACCTCTCAAGTGCTGGGATTACAGGCATGAGCTACCACTTCTGGTTTTATGTGATTTATGCTAAGTGCTCTATCTAGTAAGCTGCCGCCCTAGTCATCATCTTCATTTCAACACTTTAAATCCACTATGCAAACACTTCTGGCCTGCAGAGTTTCAAATTTGAGATCTACTGTCATTTGAATCAATAAAATGTGTAATTTCTGTCCTCTTTATAATTTTTTCCTTTATCTTTTCTACCTAGAATTTTAATAATTATATCTGCTTGAATAGCTATTACTGTACTTGGGCTACTTGGGGTTCACTTGGGTTCTTGAGTCTCTAGGTTTATTTCTTCTGGCAATTTGCACACTTTGTTCACTATTTCTTCAAGTTTTTTATGTCTCCCTTGCTGCCTTTTCAAACTAAGAATCTGATGATACAAGTAATAGCACTTTTCATACTGTCCCAATTGTCTCTAAGATTATGAGACCATTCTGCTTTATTTTCTTCATTTTTTTTTTTTTTTTAGCCAGAGTTTACTCTACTTTGAGTAATTGTATGAGGGAAAGAATATACAGATTGTCAATGGGTCCCATTGATATCAATCCAAAGAAAGTTGAGCAATGAATCACATCAATGTCTACAATGAAGAGAAGTTCAGCTCCCCTTTGGCCTTGATGTCAACTCTTTAAATGTGGTGGCGTAACATGTAAACTTGTTTTGTATTCGTGGAAGTAAAAGTTAAGATCCTCAATAGGACTCCTGATGGAGAAGGGAGACATGAAGAATTAGCTATGCTGTGTCACGGCATTCTGTTACATTTGGAGTCTGCTTCTGAGTAGAGGTTCAGTTTCACATTGGATCCCACTCACGGCAGGGATGGGGTAAAGATGTAGGGCCTACTCTTTCTAACTTGGAACTTCTTGCTTTGGAGGTGAAGCAGAATGATGCTAAGCTTCTCGTGGTGACTGTGCATGGTGTGTCCAGAGTTAAGTGGCCACATCTGGTTTCACTTCTTTATATGTCCTTTGGGATGCTGGAGGGCAGAAGGTCCGCTAGGCAGTGGACCTCACTGAAATAGCCCTGCTGGGGAGTTTGACGTGTTAGGTCAGAGACAAGTGGCCTGGGGGACAAAATCAACTACTTAGTTGATGTCACTGAAGTAGAAGCATGGAAAATGGGGGACGGTTTTGCCTTAGAAATTTGTTGGAATGGTAAAAGCATTGCCAAATGGTTACAGTTGTTAACAACTCCTTCTTAAATACTTTGGCTATCAGGATCACATTTGTCTTAATCTTTTCTTTTGTTTGCAGTCAATAAATCAGAAAGCCTGTACAACTCTTTCTGGAATATAGAGGAATCAATAAGAACATATGAACAGTTCAATGCCACATCGCTCTCCAAGTCCCGAGGTCCCGAGTAACCCACATTGTGCAGTGCCACCTGTGTTATTTGGTAACTTCAGGATTTACTGGGAAATACCTGGGAATAATGTGGTTCCTTTGTTTTGTCCCAACCGGAATATGGAGTTCTACTGATGTAAAAAAGTTCTGCTTTAGATCATAAGATGAAGTTCAATGATATACTGTGTGTCCTCTAGGAATTACTCTGCTTGACATAATTAAATGTACTGTTGAAGTTCAAACATAAAGATAAACTAGAATAGTCTGTGTGGTTATCTTTCTGCTTAGTTAATGGATATTTAGAAGCATCAACACTTCAGCGGCAATGAGCACAACGTAACTAGTGCAGAGATCTTGATGTATCTAATGCCCTTTGCAAGGAGGAACATGAGACTCTTGGAGCAATGGCCAATTCTACAACAGGGAGATTGTAGCAAATTCAAGAGATGATTTTGATGTTTTGCAATGTAAGCAATTTAAAAAATGGTTTAAAAATAAAATTAGGCTGAGTGATTGCTCAGAGGTAAAGCATTTGCCGTACAACCATGAAGAACCCAATTTTTGATCTCTAGGACTCATGTAAACCCAACTCAGTAGGTAGTCTTTTAACTTCTGTCCTGAGAGGAGAGACAGAAACAGATTTCCAAGAAATTCACTGGCTACTGAACCTGAGGGATCCAGAGGTAACAAGAGACTATCTCAGACAGGGTGGAAGGTATGTTCAATTCTCAGTTTTCCTCTAACGTCTATACATGCTCATGGCATACCTATACCTACACTCACACATGAACACACACGCACACCACACACACATTGACTGAGTTATAGAACGAGTCAATTGAATTGAAATAATTTTCTGTAGCCAAGGCTGACCAAATTAGCAAAAGAAATACAATAGTATTAGATTATAACTAAAACTATAAAAAAAGGCCCACTAATTCTCCCCTGTGTGAACAACTGATTAAATAAAAATAGTAAATGGGAAAAAATACAAGTCTACAATGCTGAAGAAGTCCAAAGCCACTTAACTTTCCAAAGAGGGAATAGAACTCCCCATTCCTCTTCATTCCTTAGTTATAGACTAAACATGGTGATTTTTTTCCTAGTGTGTGTTTTATAGAAAAGAAAGAAACAATACAACCATTATGGAAAAACCTAGTAATAACAGCTTCAGCTCAGTGATCAAAGTCCTGCAACATGAGTGGTTACACCATGATGATAATATATATCCTTGGCTTCATATGACAAATCTTCACCTCAACAGTCTTCCTCCTTAAAAACATAGTTTACTTGTGACTCTTCTATCACTTTAATAAAACACCATGACCAAGGCAAGTCATAGAATGAGGAGTTTATTTTGGGCTTATTGTTCCAAAGGGATGAGAGCCAATGACCATTATGGTAGGGAGCATGGCAACAGGCATGCACGCATGTCATGGAATGGCAGTTGAGAGCTCATATCTCATTCACAAACAGGAAGCTAAGACAGCTAACTGGAAATGGCTAGAGTCTTTGCAAACTCCAAAGTCTGCCCAGTGATATACTTCCTCCAGCATGGCCATGCTTTTTAATCCTATCCAAACAGACACCAAATGGGGACCAAGTATTCAATGCCCAAGACTTATAGAGGACATGTCAATCCTTCACACAGAATCCCGTCTTATCATAAGGAAAGTATCAGACAAGGTCTGGGAGCAGGCTAGCATATAACTTCTGTCCTGAAATATCCAATCAGCATTGTCCAAAATTTTCATTCTTTAAATAAGGAAAGTCTAAGAAAATGTGACAACTGATAGGAACCCAAAGAGATGGGGGGATTAATGCTGTGGGTGCCCGAATGGGTAGATGGGAAACCTTAACTTGGGAAATGTGGGGATGGGGTGGGTTGCAGGGGAAGGTTGCGGGGTGGGAAGAGGGAAGGGGGGAATCTGTGATTGGTATGTAAAGTGAATAGAAAAAATTTGTTAATAATAAAAAAAGGAACAACAAAGAACTTGGCCAATATAAGATACTATGATTTTTTGATTTTCATAAGTTCATAAGCTGCAACTTCATATTCTTCATTTTTTTTTTTTTTTGGTTTTTGGAGACAGGGTTTCTCTGTGTAGCTTTGCACCTTTTCTGGAGCTCACTTGGTAGCCCAGGCTGACCTCGAACTCACAGAGATCCGCCTACCTCTGCCTCCTGAGTGCTGGGATTAAAGGCGTGCGCCACCAATGCCTGGCTTCATTTTTATAATTACAGAGATTAAACATCAAATAAACACTTACTCAAAATACTAATTGTATTTCCTTTTTTAAAATTGTCTTTTCTCATTTTTTCACTACATCTCTTTGTGAGGTCTGCCCAGCTAACAGGGCAAATTGATAGTTCAATAAATGAACAATTTCCAGCCTCAGACAGGCTTTCAAGCCTGGGACTGCCGTTCTGATTCACTGCTTAGCTTCCTCTCATTGCCTTTAAAGATTGTTAAAAAAATAAATAAATAAACCTTTCATACTGTCCTCACATTTCCCCTTGTCCTTGATACTTTCCGCTCTCAGATAATGAGTTACCTCAGCTCTCATCAAAGAAAGAAAAGGAAGAAAAAGAAAACAGATGCCAGTAAATGACCCACTGTCAAATCTTATCAATGTCTGCACTAGTCTTTGAATTCCCTTCCACTGTCAGAGTTAAAAAGCTATCTACAATGTACGTTGTAACGCAACGTACTTTCCGTTTCTTTCACCTTACCAATGACTGCACAGTTCTTTCTGCATCTTACCTATATGCCTTATAAATTAGTCTAATCAAAACTCATTTTTTCTAAATGAATAATGCCTCTCTATGTATTAAAAATGGTGCGAGCAGCATGAAGCCTTCTCTTCCTCCGCCTCCAGCAGCCTTTTCCATTTCACAGCTGCGCTTCTTGAAATGATCTGCATGCATTGCCTCCCCATCCTCACATTCCATTTACTCTATAACGTGCTTCCATCTGGCTTCCCCACCCCAGGCATTTGTACAGCGCTCTGAAATTTCATTTGTGAAGGTCACCAGGGAACTTGTGTGACCACAGACAATAAAAAGTTCTATGCTCACACACTGGGCTCGTTTTTTCTTAAGAAAAGGAAAGCAGGCAAAATTCCGAAATGTTATTGTGCTGTTATGCTTTCCTACCTCCATGATCACTACCTCAGCATGTTTTGCTCGATCTCCCTTAATCTGACTTCTAAATATTCTCCTAGCTTCATTTCCCTTCAATGAATATGTGACTCTGAAAGATTATTCTTAATATTTAACTCTATTACAGTAATGGTAGAGTCAGTAATTTTGTAATATTTGTCAAGTGTCAGACACTAATGGGAGAGTTTTATGTCCAACATAATGGTTATTCTCCTTATAATTCTGTGTCTTATTGTTTTTTCCACATCACAGATGAGGAAACAGAGGCTCTAAAAGGCTATATATAAAATTTATCAAAGGTCACATGACCAGTAATTGTTGCTACCTCTTGACAGAGTTAATATTGGAAGTTTTGAATTGGTAAAAAAATAAAGCATTTTTTTAAGTGAATAAAATGAGTGAATTATTTCCAAAGCACCAGAATAAGCAAAGCAATACTTTGCACGTCAAGTCACACTGGCAACCACATGGTTGAGTTTTACTGAGTCAACGTGTTTTATGATGATTCTGTTCCTTGAAAAGAGACACGGTTGTAGCATGCATCAGTGTCTTTGTGTATACCTTTTCATATTTACTCACTTGTCCAACACGTGTTTCCTGAGCACCTTGGACCTGTGCGGCTTTGATGTCTTGGAGCGTGCCGTCATTAACGAGGAAGGACAGTGCCTCTCCTCAGAAGCAGACATCCCGAGTGAAAAGAGGCACAAGGCTAACTGGTAAATAAATGCCACGCACTGAGGACAATAACACTGGACAACAGCTGGCGGGGGGAGAGGGGCTGAGGCCCTGTGTATATAGTTTGAATGAAAACAAAAATCTCTGTAAGGCTCAAAATAACAGCAATCATTAACTATTATTACTAGTCTTAATTGAACAGGTGACTCCAACTTCCTGGGACACATTATCATAGGGTAAACAAACCCACTTCAGTTGAGTATTATTTAAAAACTGGGGAACTCAGTGATATATTTTTGTAACTAAGGGATGGACAAGATGTTCTGAGCAAAAGAAGAGGGCCTGGTGTGTGGCTTTTCCCTTTGGTGGGAGAAGTAATGGGCAAGGGGTCTGCCCTACCGTGATACATTGTGTACAGTTAACTCAGTGCAGTAAAGATTTTCTGAAAAAGCACCGTGTGCTTGCCAGAGCTGAGAATGGGTCACAAAGAAAACAGTAGTAAGAGCAACTGCTCTCAGAAGAACAGGAAGTCGCTAAAGGTAATCATGCACTATCTTACTTTAGGTTAACTATTCAGTAATCTATGAGGAAGAAATACTTGTTATCCCATTTTACAGACAGATAAATCTGACACTTCAAAGGGTTTAAGTGATTTTTCTTGGGTCAGCCAGCAGATCAGGACTGTAGGAAGTATTCTGATTCACAGGGTCAGCTAACAGTGACAGGACTTTCAATGGTTAGGTTTTATGAATCTCAAGAAGCCAATTTGTGGGGCTGAAAATTATACGTAAATGGGTTCAAGGGACAAAGTTGCCAAGCACATGCTGACTGCATGATAAGGGCTGAGCTTATGTGATGTACTCCTCCTCTAGAAGGACCCACACCAATGGAAGGAGCCATATCAGTTCTGTTGATATAGGAGGGTATGGTTTTTGAATGTGACGTTACCCATGGGATGGTGGTCCTGGATGTTAAAGAAAGTGGGCTCAGCAAACCATTAGGAGCAATCTACTAGAGGGCGTTCCTCCATCGCCTCATCAGTCCCTGCCTCCAGTCCCTGTCCTAACTTGACTACATCACGAATTACTGGTTGTAAGATGATATAAACCCGTTTCTCTCCAAGATGATTTTGGTCATGGTGTTTTATCACAGCAAAGGAAATCCTGACTAAGAACCCAATTTGTTACTTGCTTATTCTTAGATTGAGAATTAAATCTTAGCAAAATATTATGTACGGAGAGACTTAGAGCATATTCAATGTTTTTCAGAGTTTATGATATTTTTGTTTTATATAACATTAGTCCTGAGAATTCTATTTCCTATAAATATGTGATACATGACGGCAGAGGCATGTTTAGGACTTTATGAAAAATTGTTGGGAAATTCTAACTTAATCCCAAGATGAAGTTCACTTGAAGATTTGGTTTTTTTTTTTTTTGAGCGTCTAAACATTAATTCAAACAATTCACAAAATTTAGCATTTTAACACAATATAATTCAAGACACACTGCTAATGTGGTGCTTTCATGTAGAAAAATGTAGAAAATTATGCATAGTCTATTTTCTTTTTGCAATTAAACCATTATGTTTCTAACAGATCAGAGAAGTTCCTATGTACAGTAAAGACAGTGGTCTTCAATCTAAGGTGCTCAGTGTTTGTTAATATTGTGCAGTGTGACATCAGGCATGGTGCACATATTGTGCACATCTGTGTTCAGAGTCCAGCCTGCAGTGGTGCCCTGTGGTGCCCCATGGAAAAGTGCCACCAGAAACATGTGGAATCCATCGGGCCTTTGATTTGGAATTACATTTTATGTGTTGTTCATTTTAAAAAACCCCCGCATTTGGTTATGTGTCCCCTCCATCAGGCATCCCACGGTTTAAGACCTGTGGCCTAGGGCTGTGGGATAGGCTAAGGAAACAGCATGAGGTTCTGAAGTGGGACTCAGTGTCTCTTTTCCTCTTTTTTTTTTTTTTTTGCCCTGTGATTTTAAACTTTCTACTTCAATTACTAAAAATGTTCTTATTATACTGGAGAGACTGTGGCGCGTCGTAACTTGCTTTGACCTCTGACCTCTGTAGAACAGACACCGTCACGACGATACACTAAACTATAATTTTATTTATTTTTGTCTTAAAGCAAAATAGTTTTGATGTGTACAACTTAGAAACATCATCAGAGAAAGTATTTAAAGCCCGCTCTCTAAGAGGAAAGCAATTTTTCAGAAGGTTCTCCAGCAGAAGCAAGTCCAACAATGAACACATTTAGAAGCATTCCAGCGGGCCTCATTTTCTGGCTCAGATAACCCATCCGTTCTCAGGGAGCTAAAGACACTCCTAAGGCAGAAACGTGCTTCCGCTGGAATTAAGTTGGCTTAAGTCTTGCTGCTGATTACTAATTAGGTAACGTTCATACTTTCACCAAGTCAGTTAGCTACCTACAATAGGGACAGTACCACGACAAAGCGATGTGATTAAAAAACGTAAAATCCTGTATGTACTTCCAGATTATTAGAATACAATTTATAAACGTTACATCATCTGCAAATTCTCTGCTTTCTTGATAAGGATGAAGCTTGTTTTTCACTTCATGTTTTTCCTTAGAGGTTGTTCTACATATCAAGTTCATTGTTACTTTAAAATTATTCTCATTCTGTCACTGTTGACCTGCCTTTCTAGTGTCTTGTCTTAGATGGACTGAGTTCCATGTTAGTAAATCGTCCATCACTTCAGCTATTACGGTTCACACGTTTAAGATCTTTTATTGTGAGCTCCATCATTACTCAAAAGAACAGCTGAGGTGGCTTTGTCAGAGATTCAAGGAGATAAAAACATGTCCTAAGTGTATTTCAAGGAAAAGGAAAACAGTGATTCGAGACAATGCTGTTCTCACTAGCTGTGTTAACATGACAGTTTGTATTTGGGAAATTTATATTTAATGATTGCTTTGAAAGGAAGTGTTGCATACATTTATGATAACAAGTCAGGTTTTCTTAAAGAATATTGTAGACTTACATTGATTTTTTATAAAAGTAATAATAGGAAGATTGTTTCTTTATCAGGCATCTGAACTCTATTACAAGTTTAAGGGCTAATAATCCTGAAATGCAAAGATAGCTAATATTCCAGATTCAGCAACTGGAAAATATTGCATGTGCCAGTTATTTTGGTGAAAGGTTTGCACACACAGCAAGGGATGGTGAGACTGAAAATGATATCATGGTGTGTGAGAATCAGTCCCATAGATTATATGCAGAAAGGGGAATCAATGAACTCTTGACTATTCACACTGGGAGGCAGTGCAGGGAATGGAGTTAGGGACTCCACCCTGATGTTGACACTGACCTTGGTTTGTGTGCTTCTCTCTCCTCTGTTACTTAGACCTTCCTATCCCCCGGTCTCCTTGATGCTGACTGAAGACAGCTGTGGGAATTTTAAACAATTAAAATAATATTTGGCTGGAAAAATGCATTAGTTTCCCGATTTAATGTAAAATGCTTCAAAATTGATCTTGCTCTGAGTACCTGACAGAGCTCTGTAATCCTCACTTTACCACGCACTGTGCACCGCACTTTGCCTGGAAGCCTGCATCTCTGTCTGCTGACGTAAAACCAGCCAAAACCTATACTTGGCATAAATAACTCAATAAAAATTCTGTGCGTAAAAGAATGATAATTCCTCCTGAAATGTGAACCATTATCCTGGAAAGGATAAGTGACTAGTTAATGTGGCCAAAATATGTGTTTGAAAAGACGTAAAGGTGGGAAAGGTACCTGAAGGAGGAGAGGGCAGTGAGAACGGGGGAGAACTGAGAGAGTCATGTGAGTGGAATTGCAATGCACTCTATACTCGCATGATACGGTCAAAAACACAATTACAAATACAACCAGCAAAACTCCTGTTTACTTCAACAGTGGGGACTCTACCAGCTTTACCCTCACTAAAACTGAAATTCCTGCTGTCAAGCTATGAGGGTCTGGCAGATGTACTAGCATTTGAAGAGACTGAATTCTCCACAAGATGGGAATGTTAATATCCTTCTGACGTGACAGTGTAACAATAATTACCTTACTCCCCCTTATAACTAAAAGGGTCTTTAAACCCTTTCCTCTCCCTTATCCCCTTTATTTTCTTCTATCTTGAGTTCTCATTTAATGTCACACAGACTTATAGTTAGAGCAATGTTTTTGTTTAACTTAGACAATCATATAAGTTCTAGCACAGTGAATGAAGAAAAGAAGAGCCAATAAATGGATATTTTTATATGGACAACCTGACCTGTGCAGATGTGTAACTCTTTGAATCCTCTTTGTTATTAACTACTTACTAATGTTCACAAGCTGGCTGTGTATCACACGTTAAATGAAGTACCTAGAAAGCTAGGTGTGGGGTCCTATTGGGTTGATTAATGTACAGCGTTCTAAAGCTGAAACATCATCATTTCAGTCCCTCCTCTGGCTTATTATCTCCACAGCATGGCTTCTAATTAGCTGCAACACTAATCACCGTTATAGTCCCTCCCTCTTCTCTGCGCTCCCCTTATTATAGCAAGTAGTATCTGATTCTAAAGTGAGGGATTAGGATGTGCTGCATATGAGATAAATTGAAAGGGAAAAAGACATGTAGGTTATGGTATCCACATCTGAGAGGAGTAGTCAAATTGGCAGCAACAGAACCAGTTAATCGGAGTCAATCATTAGTTGGGAAAATTTTGTAATGTATTGTCATTAATGGGCCAGCCAGAGTAATGATTATCACAGCTGATAAAGAGCAGCTGGTGGTAAATCCTTTGTTCCCACCAGGGTCTTTTTGTTAGAGTGACTGCCTTCTAGTTCATGAAACAATAAAAATTTCAGTGCTCACGTTTAAATGTTATCAACACCAGATATAGAAATATGTGAAGCCTATTATATTAATGCCATAAATAGACTTACAGAATAATACATTTCACCTTAAAGTCATTTGGAAGGAATATAAAATTTGTGTGAAGTACATTTGAGTTTTGAATGGTTATAAAGGGTTGAAAGCTATGTCTCATTGTTTTTCTCTCCTTGCAGAATTTTCAGCATCATCCCGTTTGTGGTCAAGAGATACTTCTGTAGAAAAGGTTCATATTCATGACCATCAGAAGAGTCAATTTCCTGTTGTGTACCAGGAAATGCCATTTTTCCTTCAAACAAATTACATAATAACCAATGAAGTGAAGGAAAAAAAACACTGCTTTTATTACTATACTCTTATAAGAGTATATATATGTTGAAAAATCACTTTTATTTTCCATGTAAAATGATGAAAAACTACTAAATTAGGGTCCTTGTAACTAACAGAAAACAATTCACTGTGTGGTTGTACTGAAGGAAAAGCCATCTGCATTCAGATTCCATTTCCATATTCCTTGGTAACTGGATTAATGAGTATCAATCTGTTTGTTTTAATTTATAAAATAAAAAGTTAAAATTGATATCTCAT
This sequence comes from Peromyscus aztecus, assembly GCA_902168405.1. Lineage (NCBI taxonomy): Eukaryota > Metazoa > Chordata > Mammalia > Rodentia > Cricetidae > Peromyscus > Peromyscus aztecus. The sequence continues at coordinate 16,259 of CABHPQ010152760.1, forward strand.
TTTTTATCTTAACTTTATATTTGAAACAAATTGGTCTCTAAAGTATTTAATTTTTTGCTCAAACATTGCCAATGTTCTTGACAGGTATTATTACCTATATGTTGTTTGTGGCACAGATACCTTCTACACCAGGGCCATAAAATGACATGGTAAACCTGGACAACGGTTTAATGGAGTTATTCCTATTGACTCAAATATGACCCATTTAGCAATTGAGTCATATGGAAATCACTGGTTCTTCTCAATGTATTAATAATATTAATAAGCTATGTGCCATCTTGGGTGGACAGAAGTGATTTCTGTATAAGTACGGACTTACATATGCTGATCTGATATTCATATTACTTTTGTAACCTCATACTAGTCTTCCTTTCTGCACACTATCATGAAGGCTACTTTCTCCAATTTCATTTCACTGCCAAGGTTTTGAAAACCTTGGACAGTTACATTGCTCTCTTTGGTAAACCTAGTTTCTAATTATGACCTAAAGATGATTTTGTTTTGTTTCCTGATAATCTTGAGGCTTTTATGCAGTTAATTTCCCTTTCCAACTATATGACTTCATAGGACTAGAGTTATAACTATGTAAGCAGAGAATTTTGGTACCTAAACATGTCTCCTATCCTACTTAGTTAGTGAATATTTGGTAGATGCTCCCTTACCTGAGAATGAGTTCTTTAGCTTAGATTTTCTTTTTCATAATGTCTGTATTTTCAGATATTAGTCATTTTTATCTCAACTTGAATTATTCAAAAGCAAGTTTTGATGATGTGGAGGAGAGAGAGAGAAAAATCAGGGCAGTGTCTGCAGTGGAAACAGGTAACAGAAACTATTTGTTAAAAAATATTCAGGCTGCATGTAGTGGTGTATGCTTTGAATCCCAGCTGTTAGGGAGGGTGAGCCAGAGGGATAAGGAGTTCAAGTGGAGCCAGGGCCATAAGTCATTTTCTTGAATCATGACTAAGCACAACTAGCAGAAAATTCTCTATTTTTGTTCATTACTTTGAAAGTTTCAACCAGAAGCACAAAGTGTTCATCAATGATCCATATCCCTGAATTTTAATACCTGTAACATGTATTATTGTAAAAACATTTACTTACTTTAGAATCTTTAGTAGAAGTGGCATTTGGGGAAGGAAGAATATATTCTTCAAATCTAGTTGTCAGGATTTTAGGGCTATATCTGGGGTCACATAGTCAACTTGGACCAACACTAACTAATAAATGACTATCACTCTTACACAATTAAAATATTTTTACATTTTTTGTACATGTATTAAAAATAGAATTTAAAGACTGGGTGTGGTGGCACCATGTCCTTAATACCAGCACACATGAGGCAGAGGCAGGTGGATCTCTATGAGTTCTAAGTCTGCCTGGTCTACATAGAAGGGTTTTTTCAGACACACACACACACACACACACACACACACACACACACAGAGAGAGAGAGAGAGAGAGAGAGAGAGAGAGAGAGAGAGAGAGAGAGAGAGAGAAATAGACAGACAGACAGACAGAGACACACACATACACAGACAGAGAGAGACGGATAGAGACAGACTTACTAAGCCATAGCTGGCCTGGTAGTACAAGGCCTATAATTTCAGTTCCTTGAGAGGCTAAAGCAGAAAGTTCACAAATTTAAGATCTGTCTGGGCTGCAGAGTAAGCTCAGGGCAAGTCTGGGCAACTTGGTGAGTCCTTATCTCAAAGTAAAATGAAGGTTTTAAAAAAAGACTGGAGATATTTCTAAGTGACAGAACACATTCAATCTCAAGTACTGTAGGCTAAATAAATAAATAACTGAATACATAAAATGAAGACTGCAATGTGAGAGGGTAGCCTATAGGTTCGCTTCTCTAACTCATGATCTTTGACTCCAGCATCTTTATGCACATAAGGTTTTCTGGATGTTGGGTGTCAGAGATGTTCATGAAATAGTTCAATGTCCTGGGGTCTCCTAATGATATTCCTTCTCAGTGTCTAAAAGGCATTCCCCTTTCTTTCCCACCCTGGGTTCTGATGCCAATCTAAACATTTATAAGCAGTCTTTGGATTTATTTGGCTGTGGCATTGCTGGTGTCCAAGATCCTGCTGTTGTCTTGTCTGCATGGTTAAGGATGGCCTTTTGCTGACTTCATAGAACTTCTTCAGAAAAGAAAAATAGATGTGCTTATCTAAGCCTCCTCTTTAGACTGTGCAAGATTCAGTTGTGTTGAAACCGAATGACTTTGTGTGAACGGCTGTAGCATATTAATGTTTTCATTCATGTTTCCAGCTTTCAGATGCTAAAATTCAGCTCTGCATCATATAATCAGACACATAGTAAGAGTCAAGAAGCCAGTAATAATGTATTTCCTCCACCCCCTGTCAGATGCTTAAATAGCATTGGTGAACAGACCTACTCTGTTTAATAAATTCATAAAACCAGCAGTCAATATCCAATACAACGGAACAGACAGTACTTTTAGGAAAGATCGATACCACCAAGAGTTAATGGATATTGGTTTAGAGGTACCAGATTTGCAAAGGATCTCTGTATTCTATCCAGGATCCTAAACTTATTCTTTTTTGAACTTTTTAAATGTTTAAACGTAACATCAAGACAGTCCCAAAGTGGAATTATTTGGTTATAGTGGTAGGTAAATGTATAAAATATATAATATACTAAAATTGTAAAAATGATTGTGGATCACAGCTACAATTTTGAATGTCAATTTTGTATGTATGTTTGTGAAGTTGGAAGTTTTTGGATCTGGTTAATTTTGGTGTTTGATGTTTTTATTTATTTCCAAGTTTTCTTCTTTTATATGATGAAAAAACAGAAATGAAAGACAGCCCAAATGCTTAAGACTTGCTCCATTTTTATTAAAAGAGACTTTCTTTTAAGAGAATGCCCAAACAAAGTTAGCTCATTCTGCCAAAATAATAAAAAAAAGTCCATCTAAAGCTCTCAAATAGAAAACATGCAAACATGCTTAGCTTTTGTTTCCTTTTCCTTTTTCATATTTTAAAATGAGCTCAAGAGATAGGTGCTTATGCATCTATGTTTGCATTTGGATATGAACATGATACATTAACTGAAAACGAATCCAATGTTAGAGGTTTCTGACAGTCTAGATATATGTGATGATGTGAAAACAGACATCTGACAGCTAATCAAAACTTTTAGAGTATCAACTATTTTTTATATTTTTCTTTTAATTGAGATTATAATATAATTACATCATTTCTCCCTTTCCTTTCTTTCCTCCAAACCCTCCTATATACCCCACCTTGCTCTCTTTCATTAATTATTTTCATTAATTATTGTTACATGCACCTATGTATATTTATATACATACATTTACATACCTAAATGTAACCTACTCAGTCTGTATAATGTTACTTGTATGTATGTTTTAAGAGTTAAACACTTGGTTTTTGATAACCAATTGGTGTGCTCTTCCCTGGGGAAGATTATTTCCCCATTCTCAATTATTTTTTTAAACCCATTGTTTCTTTATCTCAATATCTTTCAAGATAATCAATGGATCACAGTGAAGATATTATGTACCTTTTACCAAACTTTGTTAAACACTCTTTCTTAAATGTCTTAAATTATGTAAATACTGAAAGTACCATGTTCTAGCTACACTGTAGTAGGTTATTCATGTTTGGCTATGCAACAGTCCTTAGAGAACAATTCTTAAGTCAAAACACGCCACCACTTCATGACATACTTTCTTTTCTCTTTTTAGGATTTTAGGGATTTTTCATCATTGTTCCCAAGCATGCTTCTGTTATGGGTGCCTGATTCTGTTGCTAGGCAACACTATGGCCTTTTAGGGCATAATATGAATTAGTAATTATTTTAACTAAGCCTGATTAGATATAGTTCCATTTAGAATGTCCTGAAACTTTTGTCTGAAGTCAGTACAGAGTTTTTTGTTTCAATTCAAGTTGTGCATGCACACAAATGACTGACTGGTGTTTAGAGCAGCAGGAAGAATGCCAACGGCATATTGGAAAAGCACCACATCCTTTATCATCCTGGTAGTTCTTTATTCATATATTTGCTTCTAGAAAAAGGTCAAAGCAGTCATATGGAAAGTCTAGAATCTGTATGAAGTTTGAGAAAAACAGACATTTCTTATTGAACATTCTTTTTCCTAGCCAAATTCTTGAGAGAAATTCCAACCCATATTATTTTAGAAGAAGTTCACAGAAGTTGTAAATTGGTGTATGACATTTATGAGCTTTCAGATCACAAAACTAAAATGCACACAGAACTTTGTCTGCTTGTCCATTTCCTGATTGTCCCTCCTCAGTTCATGAATAGTGTCCTTTGAATGTGTGTTTAACTGAACGGGACTATTACCTGCAGCCTTAAAATTCCCTGTCCTGTATATACAAATCATCTCTAGCACTACAGGAGTCAATAGACTTCTGGAAAAACGTAATCCTACCCACTGAGAACAAATCCAGAATCTCAGGTACATTTTGGTACTGAACAGTAACAGAGAATGGGGTGAGTACAAGAACCTCCCTCACTTCCTTCAATGTCCACCCAACCAGACTCTCCCTAACAATGATTCGCCAAGAGACAGGTTCTCCTCATCTTCGCATCACTTTAAAAACTTTGGAACAACTCTTTACTCTCTTCCTTTCCCCATCATTTAAAGGTATGTGTGGTAACCTCCTGATTCTACTTATATATTGAGGATGGTCCTTTCTTTAGGGCATCACTTAGTATTTAAAGTTAAAAGTTCTGATTATTTTCTCTCCCATTTGCTAAAAATTTCATTGCAATTTAGGTTTAAGATAGCCACATTAAGTGGATTTATTTATTGACCTCATAAAGGTGACAGAGTGTTTTACTCTGTGAGTATCCCAAATGTCAGTATTCTCATTTAAAAATAGAATTTTCTATATTTTCCTCACAGATTATTCTAACATGCCTTAATTAAACATGAACCTTCTGTTTTTGAGTGTGGTATACCTTTAAGTTTTCTAGGATTTGCTGGGAAAATTCATCTTCCAAGAATATACAGCCTCTGATCATATTTCTTAAAGGATCCATTGTTCCAAGTAGTTTTAAGTTATTTTCTAATTTCCTTACTGCTATTCCTATATTAACAGTCAGTGCCTACCATATTCTCTGTTTTCCTACAGTTCTATTTACTTCAGCAATAATAATAATAATAATAATAGCTAATTTACTAAATGGTAAGGGTCATTAAAGTCAATCCTGCGGTTACAAGTTTGAACTGGATCACTACTCTAATGAAATCTGTGGTTCAAGTCAAGAATAATGAACCATCTGAGTGTGGTGGTTCACATCAGTTATGCTGGCAGTAGGAAGTCTGAGACAGGAGGTGCTCAATTCCAGGAAAGCTGGAGCTCTATAGTAAGGCTCATCTCAATTAGTAAGTAGATAAGTAAGTAAATATTTAAAAATATGTGATTCAACCTGGTAAATCTCATGGTAGTTGTCTTAGTTAGGGTTTCTACGGCTGCAGTGAAGGTGAAACACCATGACCAAAAAGCAAAATGGGGAGGAAATGCATTATTTGGCTTACACTTCCACATTGCTTCATTGAAGGAAGCCATGAGAGGAACTCACACAGGGCAGGAACTTGGAAGCAGGAGCTGATGCCGAGGCCATGGAGGAGTGCTGCTTACTGGCTTGATCCCTATGATTTGCTCAGCCTGCTTTCTCATAGAACCAGAGACCTCCAGCCTAGGGATGTCACCAGCCACAATGGACTGGTCCATCCCTCATCAATAACCAATTAACAAAATGCCCTACAGGTTTGCCTACAGCAGGATCTTATGGAGATATTTTCTTAATTGAGGCTCCCTTCACTCAGATGACTTTAGCTTGTGTCAAGTTGACATAAAATCATCTAGCACAGTAGTTTAATCTTGTGCCACCATAGTAAGTAATAAGTGAAATATCCAAATCAAAATAGGAAGTGGTCTAGATTTGATTGACCAAAAGTGACTTGAAGATTAACTAGTTAAATGTCTTCCTTCCCAGAGTGTTGGCACTGATTTCTCCCTTGTATGGCACTTACATTAAAAAACTTTAAAATGTGATTTCTTTTGAGGGCCTTAAATGTATATTAACCTGAGTTGATCCTGAGAACTTCAAAGAGATGTCATCCAGGAGCATCTGTATCAACTAACTTATAAAAGATGGACATGGTGTCCAATTTTCCAATCTTTATGGGACAGAAGAATCCCAATTTAGATGGTGTAAATTAACAAAGATGACCTTGTTGTATAGAGCCTTTCTCCCCCCACTGGGTCTTCCAGCACTTCTCTCCCAGGCCACCTGTCCGACTTTTCAGTCAGCAGCACTCTTAGTCCAAATAGTCTCCCCTGTGGAAACGGTCTCCATTAAATCAGCTGTCTTCTACTTTTTGTCTTAGGTAGATTACAGCCAGGTTTAGCTAAGAAAAAAACTGGTTTTTACCAAATTGTCCACTTTCATGGTAAGCACTGTCTTCGTCAACCTTTGTAACTGCTAGTTAAAATCAGCCTTTGCTAGTGAGGATTGGGAGTAAATACTTTACAGTGGCCCAAATGACTCCTTCATTTAGTTTTTCTTTGTTTCTTTCTTTAGAAAGAGGATATCATATATCCCAGGCTGGCTTGCATCACAAACATGTGTTGCCATGTCCTTTTTATGTACAGCTGGGGATCAAAGTAGGATTTCTTTTGCAGGCAAGCCCTCTGCCAACTGCTCTCTATCTCCAGCGATCAACTACTCTTTTATTAGCACTAAATGAAACCTCAAAGTCCATCATATTTTTTTAACCAGAATTATTTTGAAAATCATATTTCTTTATTCTCCCTCACTGTGCTTGTCCCCAAGGTGACTGTGAAGAAGCCACAGGGCATGCTCGCTCTAGTTGTTTGTCCCTTTCTCCCGTATTTCCGTGATTTCAATCATTCATAATTATGAACAAATTTGGGAGTAATGCATCATGTTCATCTTGTATATGTTACTTAATATGGTACCTCATGGCTGAAATCTCTGTGAAGAAGACATCAGGATCGATTCAAGCACCAGGCTTCATGGTGGTCTAGACAGAGGGGATGTTTTATAATTGATGCATTCATCCAAAACTTTAAGTTGTAAAATGATAGCAGTTACTAAGTCAGTTCTTAAAATTAAACCATCTCAAGAAAGACAGCATTGTGAAACCTTCCTATGAAGTTAAGCTAAAGAATAATCTTGAATCTTAAATAAAAGGTTTTCTGCAATTTTTTTCATTATAACACGCCAGATTTTGACTTCTATTGTGCACAGTTGTTATTGGCTTTTTCTCTTCAAGAAAAAAAATTCCCAATTCATGTCAGATGTGTCTTATCATAAAACAATGAAACACATAACCCTGTGAGTTAAGGAAACAAGAGAAGTATTATCTCCACAATCCAGATAGTAGTATACAGCTCCTTATTTTAGGGTACTAGGATTTTGCTGTTTCATTTCTTTGTTTTCCTTACTACATTCAAAGTTTGTAAATACACACACACACACACACACACACACACACACACACACAAGGAAATTCACTATTTTAGATATATAGCTATTTATAAAAAATCCACATGTATAAAAGTTGACCTCAAGCTAAAACCAATCCTAGGTAGAATTTTCCCCTTAAATGTAATTAGTGACAACCTCTGCCTCTTTGATTATAGGGCACAATGTCTAGGATGCTAATTTTTACACGATGACAAAGTGTCACCCTTTGAATGTACTGGCAAAGGAGCACATTTTCTAAGACAATGCAGCTTTTGCAAGTGGTTTCCAAGGAAACCAATTGTGGCGTTAGCATAATCTTAAAATTAGCAGTTTTAGTTGATTGGTTACTAAGGCAGATGACGAAGTAGGTTTCCACCATTGAAGAAACCCTCACTGTATCACAAGAAGCCTCCTGGGGCTAGTTACTGGTACTAATTTTATAAACCATAGCAAATCTGGGCTCCCCAAATAGTCTGTGTTCTTGTCCTTCACGCTAACAGAGTGGGACTGAACACAGAAGCCCTTGTGGGAAGGTTGGACATGAAAACAATTGTCATGTAGGATGACAATTCAGCTGAGCAAACAAAAATAATACAGCTGACTCAATAAAAAGGTTTATCAACTTGTGAGTTAGCATTTATTAAACTTTGTGTATCAGCTTACACTGTGCCAGAGCTATTTCAAAGGGGATCTTGTTAGTCAGCTCCATTAAAAAAGAAAAAAAAAAGAAAGAAAAAGAAAAAAACAAGTTATTTCTTCTCTATAACATCATTGGTGGTTGCTATGACAATGGTATTTCTATCACAGCCCACAATTAATATTCTACAGCAATTATCCAAAGTAACCCGGTTTTGCTTGTTAGGTATTGTCTTCTAAGGGCATCAAAGAGTTTTCCAAAATTTTCTACAGAGATGGGGAAAACAGTAGGATTTCTCAGTGTTGAATTAGAAAACAAAATCATATGAGAGGAGCGATCTGACAGTTTTCATTTCACAGAAACATGAAGGCATTCCTTACTCCCTTACCCCTCTCTCTTTCATCTGCTTCTGTCCTTCCCTTCCTCACTTCTGTCTTTCTTTCTCTTTCCCATTATGCATGCTTCCACACAGTGGCAGCTGTGGGATACCATTGTCCTCCTGTTTCTTTGCTGTATCCAATTGAGAAGGCATTTTTCACACACTATGATTCAGAGTTTAACATTAAGGAATATATGATGTGCACTAGATACAATTTAACTTAATCAGTTCCCTATTATTAACTACTTAAATTATTTTTTCTTATTGTAGATGAATGTACAAGTCATGTTCAGGAAAATCTCTTTGTTTATACTTCTCAGTAGTTTTGTCACAAGGTTTAATAAGAGTAATTATGGGTTGTTTGGCTTAGATGGAGTTAATGAGCAAAACCAAAATGTGTGTAAGTGAAGGCCCTAGTGTGTACTAACTGATGTCTTCCCCTACTACCACAATACATATTTACTTTGCCTGCCCAACCCCTGAGTACATTGGAGGGTTTGATTTCTGGATTGGTATGCTAAAATATAAATAAACTAATAAATTTTTAATAACTAACCCCATGCAACTTTTCAAGGTCAATTTGCTTTGTATTTAAATGTCAGCAACATTCATCCATTTGAGTAGTTTATATATGTTGGCTGCTAGACAATGACCAGGGAGTTACAGCTCAGTGTATTGTTATATCAACCACAGTAAAACCAGGTAAGATGTAAATTATTGACTTCTCCAATGTGAGGCTTTATCTGGGGGAGGGGTGGAGACAATATGAGGAGTAGGAAAAGATAATTCAAAACTCAGAAATCACTTGCATGCAATGATCTTGAAAATTCAGAGCTAAGTTCATTCAAGAAATCTTAAGTACCATGAGGACACTGAGTTCACTTTATGAGAGAAGCATCTGTGCCCCTTCTTTTCAACACCACAGGTTTGATTAGGGTCATTTAATAATGTTAATTTGTTTATTAGCCGTAAAAGTATATTATAATAAAATGGGTTTCATGTGCATTCTGCTTGGGGAAATCAAATGCCTGGCAGAGTAGATGGCCTGAAAAGTATCATAGAAATCAGAACACTTAACAGCTCTTCAGGAGACTTGTGCCTTGATTAGCATAGGACAATTAGAAGAGAGAGAGAACGTGATGGAACCATAGCAAATTTGGAACAGTAAAAATGCCTGAACTACCAGGACTTGGTGTTTGTTCTAGGTTAATTTAATAGACAATAAAATAACAGTAATTTCAGTAGAAACAAAGACATAGTGAAACACAACATCAACTCTTTTAATTAAGACACAATTCACATCAACTTACACAGCAGAAAACTATTTCCTGGTTGATGGTAAAGGAATGTCATGATAAAGAAGTTCTCTGGTTTTGAATTCTGGTTTGTGGTGGGATGTTCTGTATGGCAAATGTGTTGCTAATAAAACACTGATTGGCCAGTGGCTAGGCAGGAAGTATAGGCGGGACTAACAGAGAGAATTAAAACAGGAAGGCAGAGGGAGTCTCTGCCAGCCACCTCCAGGACAAGCAGCATGTAAAGATGCCAGTAAGCCATGAGCCATGTGGCAAGGTATAGATTTATAGAAATGGATTAATTTAAGATATAAGGACAGTTAGCAAGAAGCCTGCCACGGCCATACAGTTTGTAAGCAATATAAGTCTCTGTGTTTACTTGGTTGGGTCTGAGCGGCTGTGGGACTGGCAGGTGAGAGAGATTTATCCTGACTGTGGGCCAGGCAGGAAAACTTAAGCTACACTGGTTGGCACTACATGCCAACTTCTACACATCAAGAAGAGGAGGTAGAGACATTGTAAAAGCCAGAGGCTCAGGACTTGGCTGTCAATTTGTAACTTCTGTATTGGACAGGAAAGCTGCACTCTCAAAATCTCAACAGTATGGTAGCCTAAGCAAGACCCAAATGATGGCAACACCAGTTGACATGCCAACTTGAATAGGAGAAATCTCACAGGACTCTAACTATAGGTGAAAAGCTATAGGCAATTAATAGCTACTATGAGGGGGAAAATCAATCATCCCCAAAGATGAGCCTTCTATGTGACTGGTCCCCCAAAACATAAACATATGAGCTAAACAACATTAAATAACTCTACAGGCATCAAGCATGCATGTGGTACACACACACATAGAAAAACCACTCATATATATAAAAGAATGCAAAATTTAAAATCCAAACATACACATTCAACTGAGATTTCATTTGTACACATTTCCATACCATTTTCCTGTTTGATTCTTGATTTAAGAATACTTCCCTAATAGTCTTCCTTGAAAACTGAAGTGCAGCATGTACACTCTCCTACTAACACTTTATTGTGAGTTCCTAGTACACTGAGTGCCTGATACCTAACATAACAAAAGTCTTACGTTATCGTGAATAAAACCCATAACTGTTTTAGGCTGTAGTACAGGAAAACAAAAACGGGTACAAACTGCAAATAACATGTGACTAACCAGAGTAAACGTTAACATAACTGCAATTACTTGCTAACAAAGACACAGACAAGATTTGACAGCTCTGAATTTAGAGGGACAGCTCTGAATTAAGTGGCTTATTATAGACATGCTATCATTTTCTGAGTATGTGTTTAAAGTTAGATGTTGAGTTGAGAGCATGCAAGTTTTGCTGTGCTTCAAATGGAGCTTGACTCATTTCCACAGAATCAGCAGTGGAAAGATAAACATCTGCTGGTCTACTGTATCAAGCCCACTCTGCTGCATGGAGAAGAAATAGAACAAATGTCTGATATCCAAGATATTTGCTGCACTTGCTTTAGAAGCTAAGGCAGTGGATAAGAAAGAACAGGGAAATCACTGCTGGGGACCTTTATACACAGTGATCCTATGTATTAGTGAATGCTGTAATTTGGTCTATTGCATCCTTCTTTAATGGAGGTGTAGCTATGAGACAAGGTAGACAAGGTATTGGACCAAGTTGCCTCTCTCCTGATAAAAGCTATATATTTTCTTCAGTCTCCCCAATGATGTAAACCTAATTTAAAACCTTACTGGGGAACTGACCATGGTGATGTAAGTCTACAATCCTAATACTTGAAAGGTTGAGGTAGGAAGACAAAGAAGTTGACATCAGCTTAGACTTTACAGAAAGTTCAAGACCTAGTTGTGATACACATCAAGTTCAAGACTAGCCTTGGGCTATGTGTTGGCCAATTTTATGTCAACATGACTCAAGCTAATGTCATCAGAGAGCAGGTAACCTCAATTGAGAAATTGGCTGAATAAGATTGGTCTATAGGCCAACCTGTAGGACATTTTCTCTCCCCAGCACCCCGCTGCTCCCTCCCTCCCTCTGTCCCTCCCTCCCTCTGTCCCTCCCTCTCTCTGTCCCTCCCTCCCTCTGTCCCTCCTTCCCTCCCTTTCTTCTTTCCTTCCTTGCTTTTTCTTTTTTGAGACAGGGTTTCTTTGTGTAGCCCTGGCTGTCCTGGAACTTGCTCTGTAGACCATACTGGCCTAGAACTCAGAGATCCACCTGCCTCTGCCTCTGTTTCCCCAGTGCTGGGATTAAAGGCGTGGGCCACCACTATCAAGTACGACATTTTCTTAATCAGTAATTGATATGGGAGGGCACAGCCTGCTGTGGGTGGAACCACTCCTTAGCTGCTGGTCCTGGGTTCAATAAGAAAGCAGGCTGAGCAAGCCCTGAGGAGTAAGCCAGTGAGCAGCCCCCCTCCATGGCCTCTGCATCGGCTCCTGCCTCCAGGCTCTCACCCGGCTTGAGTTCCTGTCTTGGTTTCTCCCAGTGGACTGTGATTCAGGTTACGGTTACGTAAGCTAAATAAAGCCTTTCCTTTCTATGTCGCCTTTATGGTGTTTCATCACAGCAACCTGAACTTTAAGACAGGCTATGATAGAAAGACCCACCTCAGAAGCAAAAAAGAAAAAGCTTGCTGAATTCTATGCCTTTTTACACAAAAGTATGTACAACCAGAACTAAGTTGAGAGCTAAAGGAGGAAATATATCTGATAATAATTTTATGAAAGGTAGGATTATTGCTGCAAAAATTACTGTAATTATTCATATTACAATATGAGGCTGCCACAGGGTTTTACTTGTGATAATTCAAAATTCATGTGTTATCTCCATCTGATAATATTAATAGAGATATAATCCTAATAAATGCAGAAGTATTTATTCTATTAAAGTCTCTGTAAGCCTTTAAATTGAACTTCACCCTAGTATGGAGCATAACAAAATGAGCAGGGTTTTGGTATCTCTTCTTCTCCACTCAGTTTGGTAAATGTTTGTAGAACAAAGGGAAGAGGTGGAAACTTTTGTGTTCATGATAGGGCTTGAGAAAGTGGACTCTCACAACAGATCACCTGGTTTTAATCCTCTATTTCCTGCGCAGTCTTGGATAATGTGCTCAATTATTCTATGCCTCGGTAGTCCTTCTGTGAAAGTGGAATAATAACATGTACTTCTAGGATTGCTGTGAGCAAAAATTCATTTGGCTTTAAAACAGCTTCAGCACAGAGTTAGTGCATTGATATTTCTCACTTCACTACCTGCATGACACATTTAGATGTGGAAACATGGTGCTTGATGTGAGCAGCTGATTGGCTAATTGGAGAAAAATATAATTGTAATTATTCCCTTAGTTTCTTTTTTAAAGATTTGTGTGTGTGTGTGTGTGTGTGTGTGTGTGTGTGTGTGTGTGTAATAGGCATTTGAAAGTAGCCCAAAAGAAGTGTGCTGGGAACAGAACTCAGATCCTTTGTAAAAGCAGCATATACTCTTAATGGCTGAGCCATTTCTTCAGCCCCATTCTTCTAGCATCTTGCTTTTTACAACTGAAAAAAAAACCGAAATCACCAGTCTGACATTTTAGCAGCCAATGTGCACCCTGAAAATGTAAGTCTTTGAAAGAGGGCTCTCACTATCAGACATTAAAGAAACAAAGAAATAATGGACAATCAAGCTTCACTTCACTAGTTAATGACGCTACATACAAAAACACTTCGAAAAATTCGTACGGAAAAAAATTTCTAGTACTAAGAGCACATAACAGCAAGTGACTGATTCTTAAATGGAAACCTCTGGACTAAAGCTAAAAATATAAATATACTTCTTTTCTTGCTTTCTTGTAGGAGCTGAAAGAATACCCGGCAGGTGTTAAACTATTTGAAAAAAAAAAAAAAAAAACGGGCTATAGTGATAATGTTTCAGAAGCATTAAATAACACAAATCTCATAAATGAGTTATTTAACTATTGCATATTTGAAAGATGCTTAATCAAAATGAATTAAATTTGTATAATATAGTTATAGGAAAGAATTTTCTATGCACTTTGTATACCTTTTAAAATGGGTGATTATAAAGTTATATGTTGCAATTAGATTCAATTTACAGAAATAATGTTATAGTATGGGAAATGAATCTTAAATTGGACCTAGTGAATGTATATATCCTTAAATCAAGTAATAAGATCTCAGTAATGGTGGAATTACACAAGTACAAACTAGATTGGAATTATTCAAGTCAGGTTCCCCACCAGTAGTGTCTGTGTTTGCTTACTCACATCGCAATCTTCAAGCAGTGTGTAGTGTATGTTCAGAAGTAGTTGAAAATCAAAAGGAACACGAACTAGGATATGGTTAGGGGTGAAGTAGAAGAGTGAACCACACTTGAGAGGATGCTAACCGGGCTCATCTGGCTTGATGCAAATAGCCTGCACAGAGGTCTTCCTGGTGTAGTTTGCAGTGGGGATTGCTGAGGGATTGGTACTCAGGAGCAGATTGGAGCCCAGTTCTCATTTGTGTGATCACATCTTACATACTGCAGCAAAGAGGAAAGCACGGCTTTGGCGCTGCTGTTTCTTATGGATGCTCCTTAAATTGGCACATTACCACCATGAACTTCCAGTTCTCCGTCTGAAACATGGGCGTGTCTCTTGTTCTTCCAGCTTCAGAGTTGATATGGTCTACTGGAAGAACAGACACTGGGCTGCTTTGAGGATTATATAATGCCTCTATAACATAATTGGTTGTATTTAGTCAGGGATGAGGAATAATTCATCTTCCCCTACTATATTTGCATTTTCAGCCTAGTTGTTCAAGAAAGCTATGAAACATTCACCTTTTAGCATCTTTGCCTCGCTTTTAACAATGGTCAGCTAGTAAATGCATCTGCACAAGTAAATCCTCCCTGAGTTCTGGAAGCGGTGTATAGATGTTAAATGTACTTCATACAGCAGATGAGCA
>CABHPQ010152762.1:1900-30857 GCA_902168405.1 Peromyscus aztecus
TTTTTTGTCCAAAGAAACTGAAATCACCAAACGAGATGAATGAAATCTGAACTAAATCATTTTGGCAGTGAATAAATCAAAGTACACAATGTAGCTCTTGAGTAATTTCTGCTGCTAAAATGCCTCTGAGGCTTCAGAGAAGAGAAGGACAAAGTGATATTCAGCTCCACTACTGAACAACAATATATTAGACAAGAGGATGCCACTGGAGAGTCACAGAAAAGAAATCACTGCAAACATGAAGTTTTCATCCCTTTGCTTATAATCAGTTTGATGACACGAACATACTGCACATATGCTATAAAGAATATTGAGGAATTTAATATGTGTATGAACAGTATGTGCAATAGCCAATATATGTGGTGAATTTATAACGATCTATAAGATATTCCGAGGGAAATCTCTTGGGAAATATCTTTAATTTTAACAGTTTGAAACATTTTAATTAAAAAATACTAAAGGTACTATTAAATTAGATTTGCATTACATCTTTTACTTTTAATTGAAATTGTCTATTCCTGGTATGGTTAATTGTTCTTCTGTCTTTTAAACTATAATCAACTAAATGAGAAGGACTCAAGAAAGTTATCAACCTCTGTTGCTCCCCTTCTCTTCAGATCTCTGAGAAATCCTCTCAGGAAAGTTCACTCACAAGCACTCAACATTTCTAGGTAAAGTAAGATTTTTGCTAGCATTCTTCATAATCCTTAACTTCCACCAGCTTTCAACAGTTTCTTCTGATTGGTCCAGAATATCTCATTCGGCTCATATTTCTAGGAATTTTCTTTGTTCTTAGCTTCCTATGATGCTGAGAAGCACATATTTACTCATGAACGTTTTACTACTCTGCGGTTAGAGCAGCAACTTGAACTTAGATTATGAGGGTTACGTTTTCCTAATCTTAAAATCTAACTGTCTTTTTGTCTTCATGAATCTGTGAGTTTACATTTAATCATCTGGCATTTGGACCTAAAAACTTCCATGACCCCTGCATATATGCTTAGCATCAGATTATGATTCTGCACCAAAAACAAAGCTGCTATATTTCCTGTAGCATTCATGTTTTGCTTCAATGATGCTGAAAATGTCTATGAGCTATAATTGATGAAAAACCACAATGCATAAATTTAATCACACTTTAGTTGGGGTAAAACCCAAGTCTATAAAGATGCCTGGCTATGTTTCCTTGCTTACTGTAGAGAGCAGATAGCTAGATTATGTTGGGAGGAACAAGCCCCAGCAGCTCTCAGTGGCTATAACAATCGATATAATTATTTTCAGAAAATTTACTGAACTCAGAATCTTATTAATCACAAGGAGTATTTGGAAAATACTAAGCATTGTCGCCATTGGAGTAAGCTATTGTAATGATTGAAAATGGTGCTCTTTAGTCTGTTACTTTTATAGATATTTGCAATTATGTTTCTTAGAAATTCAGGAATTTTAACCACTTACATTTGCCAGCACATGCATGGAACAGTATTGATAAAATGCACATGGAAATGGATAGTGTTTTCTGGAGCTACAAATCACAGAGGTAAATTCTGAGGTATGAGGAGTTGTAGTTGAAGTTCATTCCAACACTTCCACAAATGTAGAGAAAGAGTTTTCAGTATTTCATTCTGAAATGTAAAGTTAGGTTTATTTATGTCAGTACTATAGTGAATAAAATTTTTAGCTCTTTTTTTTTTTTGGTTTGGTAATAACATATCCTTTCTTTTTGCTAGTTTTGCTCATGAATGAGTACTGTGTCCAGAGTTTTATCTATTGTCTCAGTTGAAAAAATTATGTATTTTTCTCCTTTTTACATATAAGGAAATCAATGTTCACAGAAAATTCACCAAACACGATTGAACTTCCACACATGACTTTCTTTTCCTTTCTTACTGCTTGCTGAATTTCCTGAATATATAAACTGAGGTACTTTCAACTACTTGAAGTAAAATATTGTTGGTCATTTTCCTTGATCATTTTTTATAATCTTATTCTACATTTTTGATTGTGTGTTAAGCACTCTGACATTGTCCCACATCCTGCTGCAGCTCTGGTCATTTCCTCTTCCTGTTTGTGTCTCTCCTTTCTTCTGAATCTAATGATCGGTTTTCCCATTTACTAACAAGCCATTCCATTCTGTATAATCTTCTCTTAATCCACTCCACAGAAATTTTAACCACTTCCATTCACCTTTTGCTCATTCTATTCTTTCCACCTCTTGTAAAGGTCTTCTGTCTCTTATTAAGATTTCAGTTTCAAATAAAATTCAGTTTTAGCCTTTTCCATTTCAAACATGTTGAATGTAGCTTATTTACAGTCATTGTCTACTAAATATATTGATACCATATTTAGTTCACCATGAATAATTTCTTTATTTTTAATTTCATAAGACAGGATTTTCATGTTTATTCATTTCTGATTCTTCAGTGCATATGGTGATATATTATCAAATTTGAATTTCATCACCTTCACATGTCCTTCCTCATAGGCAGTTAAATTGCAGATTCAGAAATTTAGACTTCTGAAAAATTAATTGCATGATTTTTGTTGAAAATACATGATAATTATAAGTTTTAAGGTTCCTCAGTTGTGGTCAAGGTAAGCTATATATTCTTTCTCTCCAGTGCATATTTTCATGGCATAGCTGCAGCCCTACATTGTGGTTTATTTATTAAGCTGTCTTAGACATGTCTGTGGGTTGTTAGCTCACAACAATAACCAAATTTCTTAACTAGGTCACCCTGTGATAAGCGTCACATGGTCTCATTCTGTGCATTTGGCTCTCTGACTCAGGTCCCTATTTTCAGATGACTTGATCTGTTCCTTCTTCTTGTTTCAGGAACAAATAATTCTGTCCTTGGTCTCTCTAGTTTTTAAGGCACAATATTCTGCTAACAGGCTTCTTTGGGCACCATACTGAAAGGCCAAAAATCTAGTTGAACATGAAAATCTCCATTTTTTTTCTTTTCTTCCAAGGTTGTCCAAAGTTAACAAAGGCTTTATTAGCACTGTAGATTCAGCTTTAGAGTTATTTAGTGCAGAAAATTATCCCTGCTATCATCTATTTTTTATGGGGCTGTCATTAATTTTCTAGTCATGTTTTAGTACTGAAAGTTTTCCATTTTTTGGTGATTAATTTTCTCTAGCAGCCTTCATCTAGCCTCTGCCTGATCTCCACTGTTATGCTTTAGACACTGACTATGCAACCTGTTAAGTACCTTGACACCATTAATGAGGACAATCCCCCTCAGTACACAGTATCTAGCTATTTTTAGAAATGTTGATATTACCTGACTGGATCCTTGGAGAAAAGACCCACCAATGTCTGCTCCAGGGAAAACTTGAGGAAATAGGATGGGTGTTCCACATGTATTCAAACTGATTTCTTTATGAGCTACTGAAAGACATTTTGCTCCACCTGTGCTTGACTATTAATGTACTGAATTTCTGTGACATCGAGTTTTTCTATCTCTATCTGAAATATAAGAAGCCTGCTGTTATGAAATGCCTGTTGAATCAGATCCATCCCAAACGATTTGGTGAATTCATGAAGCCATGTGAGACTCTTGCATCTTTGCTTTTGCAGTTGACTGTTGACTAGGAGTATAAATACCCACGTAAGGGACTGGATATCTAAAGAGTACATAATTTCTGCTAAGTTTCGTTTAGAAATAGGGAATCAGTTCTACTGTGAACTCTCTCTAGTATCTTATTGTCTCTTTGTATCAGTGTTCACCCACTTACACACATCTTTGAACAGGATTACCAATATGAAGAATTGGGATTAGAACCTCCTTGAAACTACAGTTGTTTCCAACTGACTTATTATTATCATAACATACTATCAAGCTACTCTGACTTTGGTTTCTAATGAAAAGTGATGAACGCAAGTTCATAGGGTTGTTATCACACATTTTGATGTATGTTATGGTTGACATATTTTAATTCAAAAAGCCTTACTAGCCTTAGAAAGCTGACAGTAAATATGTTTCTTTTAAGAATAAAAATATTAATATAGTATAGATATGGTTTATAGCAAAGGTATTCATTATATCTACATAGAAGTAACCATATACATAAGCATGCAATATCATTTAATATTTTATGACTGCTTGATAGATAAAAACCAATTTAGCTTAAATGGCCATTGAAACTACATCAAAGGAGTAAAAATTGAGATTAAGTTTCCAGAATATAAAAACAATATCTCAAAAGATCTCAAAGTAGAGTTATTACAACACATTTTACAATGCACAGACACTAAGGCCCAAAATGACTTTTATGACTATTATGGTCTAGACATAGGGAGAAGAAAGAATTATTTTCAGTTCTAATTGCTTAAATAGCCAGTAGCTGAAAGAGATCTATAAAAAGCATAATTAGTTTAAAAACATTATATTTGGATGCAATTAATCAACATTTATGTATTGTGTAAATTGAATCTATTTTTTGGTAAATTTGAGAATATTTTCTCTCATTTGTGGGTGGTAGCTTTGACTCTTCAGACATGTGTGCTCTATTTGATGTACTCATAGAGACTAGGAAATTATTAAGGGACAATAGGGAGATTTCCAAGGAGGTGAGGTAGGTCACAGTGGTATAAGGAGTGTAAAGATGAATAATGGAACAGGAAAAGCTATGTGGGGTGTAGGACAGGGGGTGAGATAGAGGAGGGAATACAGGGAGACCTAATTAACACTAAAACCCTTTCAAAAAGTCATATGGAAACGTACTAATGTAGAAACTTCTCTGAAGATACATCTATAGATGTATAAGAAATAGTTTAGGTGGGATTAACCACTAACTGGGCAACTAGACACTACAGACAAATAATGTTCACTTCAAAGAAGAGTCACTCCTTTCAAGTTGTTGGCTAGAGAGGTCCCGGAGATCCATAAACATTACAGGTCATTGCCAGTTTTCTTTGTTAGTCTCCATAACTTAATTGCAATACTCTACTGCTGAAGATACCACTTACTTCAGTCATGGAATATGGGGGAAATCAAGCTGGTATCATCCTGGAAACTTCATCCACATCTTTGATCCCAAGCTGTCATAGTATTGCAAAGTGTTATTCATGCCCCTGTAGTAGAAAAGTAAAAAATAAACTTAGGGAGCTGTGAAACTTTCAAATTACAAAACGACTAGCCTGGTAGGACATACTCAAATATACAATAGTGAAACAAATATCTTTGAAGTAAATAACCACTTTCTTATTGGACTTAAGGACCATTCTCCAAGTAGAAACTTGTAGAATATCTGGTGGCCAAGAACCTCTGGCCAACATGTAGTAGGCCCCAGAAAAGAACATATACCTATTTCTCTGCTAAATGTACTTAATTTTAAACCATCAACTAAAGATTTATAGATGTATTCACAGACTAATGAATGTTTCAACTTTAATCAAAGAAACTTCTTGTAGTAGATGGTGATTGACAGAGATACTCACAAGTGGTCAAAATCCAATGTATGTTTAAATGTGAAAAGTGTTTGCAGATACTAGGTTTGTTTGCTCACTTGGGGTTTGTGAGTCATGATTCCACTGTATATCTTAGGCTCCCTACAAACCAGTGATCTCTTGCCTCAGCTTTCTGAGTACAAAGATTACAAGTTTGTATCAATAAGTTTCACCTTGGTCTCAGTTATTTATGATTATCAGTGGCTTCATATTATGTGTCATATGATGACTAGGCTTGTTTTAGGTGACCAGTATCTCATTAAAGAGGTTATATTTATTAGTAAGCAATGACAATTAATTATATAAAATGCACACTGAATTTTAGCAAACATTTTTAGTATATTCATATTCGTCTTAGGAGTTACATCCATTAAAAATAACGATTTGTATGACATTCACATGACAAAACTGATCCATTCATGATTTATCATGTCTTCATTACAGTATTTAACTAAGGTTATTGACTTAAAAATTTTGCATGGATTTTTATAGTCAGCATTCCTTTGTTTATAGATGAGTTTACATGTGGATTATGTTTTATATTCATTAACCTTATATTATTATTTTTAGTCATTTCTGCCTAAGTTTTTCATTTTAGACTGGGCTTTTAAATGTACAGCTCAAAATAACACAGGTACTTGTTCACTCTCATGTCAAGAATCATAAAATTACTTTTTATAGCTTCCTCCTCATTAGTATGTTTCATATAGTTTCTAAAGACTCTTTTAATGGTTACTCTAGACAGAGAATCAACATTTCTCTTGGCTCCTTGGGCACTCCTACACTACTGGTGTGATTGAGGACTATTGTTCAGTCAAAGTCACAAAAGAGAAGAGAGAAAATCAAAAGCCAGTCACCACTCCTATGAATCTCCTGGTTTTGACTTCTATTCCTAGGTAGCTTACTAAATACATTTCAGGATTTTCATATGGAAACTTCTGTTTTTTCCAGTGTTCTTAAATATTCCAAGGAAGATCAATAGAAGTAAAATTCTATTTTTGATGAACAAAATGAATAATTTAGATTTTTGAAATATATTTTGTCCTGAAAATATGAAGACATTTTTCTGATACTCCGTAACCATTCTAAGCAAACTCTTACTTTCTAATTAATATCTGTATAAAAATAGACTATTTCAACATTCACTGACTCTGCTTAGAACTATAAATGCACCAATATGCTATTAGTGTAACTTAGATTTTTCTCTTCTCTTTTTGAAAACCACCAGTGATGAGCTGCTTCTTTTTTGAAGAATTTTATACTTTTTTAAAAGCTTCTTAAATTCTCAGCTACATTAAACACCATGAATGATCACACTTCTTTTATTTCTCCCCACTTGTTCCAAAACATTTCTTCTTGTAATTCTTCCACCTGCTTCCAGCAAATTACCACCCATAACCAAAGACTAGATCTATGCTTCTCAAATAAGAAAAATGGATGAAGGTTTCTGTCATTTCTAGGAATGCATGATTTAAAGCCTGTCACTTATAGAGGATTGAAGCAATGCATCATCATGCTATCTCTATTCTGTGTAAAATAGCCATTTGAACCCAGTGATTCTTTGTATTCCATAGTTTTAGACATTTTCACACTTAGCTTGAAATCCTCCACTGGTACCTGCTTCCCTGAAGACACAGTAATGGCTACTGAATATATTACCACCACTGAACAAAGAATAGACTTTCTCTTTTGTTTTTGTTTTTGTTTTTACTATAACTTCTAGTATCAAATGGGCACCAAACAGTTAACTAATAGTAAAATCTTTGACCATATTTTATTTCATCTCACTTGCAAATACCTCTGATTTGTATTGATTGGACAAATTATGTGTATACAGCATGCACAAGCTTGTGGGTGGCCTTAACCATGTGTATACATGTAGAGGCAGTAGGAATTTGATTTCAGGTGTAGTTCTCTACCGGTCTCCAAATAAATTTTGTCAAAAGGTCTTTTTTAGAAACTGAAACTGGCCATTTAGCTAGACTAGAGGACTAGTGAGCTCTGGGATATGTCTGTGTCTTTCCTGAAACTGGTTGCAGACTTAGGCTTTCTGTAGTGTTTTCGGCGTGTACTGGAGACCCAAAAACAAGCCGTGATGTTTTCAAAGCAAGAAAACTTATCTCCCCAGGCCTGATTAGCTGCAATTTTAAAAATGAACATTGTGTTTAGTAAATCCCTTTGCAGTTCCCTGTATTAGTATGATATTATCTGCTTTACCATTGTGCCTTTAGCTTTAATGATATATACAGATTAAGTCCTCTTCTTATATTGCTCTCTAATTTTCAATACTATCATCTTTCTGTCTTGTAACTATGAGGCCATCTAAAATGCATATTTGTCAAATATGTATATTATGTCATACTCAAGGCACAGACATCTTTATTCCCACATACAATCTGGTAAATTTGCCTCTTTTTGAAATCAAGGAGCCACTTCTGCAGTCCAGATGCATAAACTGCTGGACAGATGTTGCATTTCTACTTTAGCATCCCAATCACTCTCTTAGATGGATTTACTGCTTTTCTGTGCAAGAAGTGCTGGGTTTCAGTAAAGAAGCCAATAATTTCATATGCAGTGACCTTGGCATGACATAACTTCCAAAATTGAAAAACAGCAGCTGTTTGAAACTTAGTATTCATCACCTTTATATGCAAGATGTTTGCATTTTTTCTTCTCTATATTTTTCTTCATAAATATCATTTCAGTAGTTTGCTTACCTTGAACTTTTACATAAAAGAAGACAGGGAAGTGTTTGTGGTAATGAAAGATATTTAACTCATTAGGATTCTAACTGTAAGCACTTTCTTTGGAGAAATGCTAAACATTCTTTATATAATGGGCAGAAAAATCATAAAAGGCACCTTATGGTGTGTTTCTTACATCATTTTATGTTGCTTTAGAGAATAGACAGCAGGTCATAAAAACTGGAATTTTATGTGAAGCTGCAGCAGCTTTTACATCAGAAAACTCACAGACAGTAATGTGTATCCTCACAAAATAGTCACACAATAGTTCTTCAAAATCACCATCATTAGATAAAATGTATATATGTTCACAATCAGCAGAAAGTAAGAGAATAACAAATGTACTCTTAATAGTTTCATGTCAAATTGTACAGAATAAGTCTTGATATAATCTATGCTGAATGTTGAGTTTGTTAGCCTGGCAATAGATGAACTTACTACTTACTATAAAATGTGCCTGTTATAAATGATAAACACAGAATAGAAATTATGGGAATATTTGATATATCCTTTTGTTGAATGATCATTATTTTTTTTTAGAAGTTGAAAAAATTGGTGTGTATGAGATTTTTACTCGGGAATATTCATGTGCATTTCTTTTTTTTTTTTTTAAAGAGGTCCTTTATTAAACAAGATAAAGAGACAAGGTGGCTGATTCTGAGTCGGGCAGAAACAGCAGCAAACAGCTTTACAGGAGTAATTTTTAAAAGGAAAAAGGGGGAGGTTTGCGTTACAATTGAGGGGGGCCCAAAACAGCTTGACCACACAGCTGCCATGACAGGCTTAGGGGCCCAGACACAGTTGCTGTCTCATGTGCATTTCTAACATGCCTAGTGTCTTCAAAGAACAGAGTAAGGAGTTAGATCCTCTGAAAAATGAGGGTCATGAGCCACTGTGATTATGAACCATCCATGGGTCCTATGCAAGAGCAACAAGTGTTCTTTACTGGTAAGCCATCTCTTTAGCCTGAATGATATTTAATATTTTAATTAGTGAGTTGCCTTTTTATAAACGTATTTTAGCATTTTGAATTCCATTTCATATCTCCAATGATTCTCAGGAAACAGTTGTGTAGTCAGACTATATAAATATGAACGTCTCTCTATTTTTTTTTTCCGAGACAGGGTTTCTCTGTGTAGCTTTGGTGCTTGTCCTGGGTCTTGCTCTGTAGACCAGGCTGGCCTTGAACTAACAGAGATCTCCCTGGCTCTGCCTCCCAAGTTCTGGGATTAAAGGCATGCACCACCACCACCTGGCTACATCTCTATATTTAATGTAATATTACAACCCATGTTTAAAATGAGCCATGATAGTATGATTTTCAGGAACTATTTATTTAGAACATAACTCTTCTGAGAGTTAAGGAAAAAAATAGGGACACATGCCCTAATCTCATTCAAAATTTTATCTTGAATACAAAGATTGTTGGAATTTTATCAAAGAAAATTTACATAAATCCCAACCTGAATGAATATGGCTGAATTTACATCTTGGCTTTATATAAAATTCCTGCCATATGAAGGGATGGTAGATCTCTTTTTCTTCTGGTTCTTTGTTCTGTTTCTTCTTCCGCTTGATTTATGTTCTCTTTGTTTTTTTATTTCCCCTTTTCATGGAAAATATTTCTGTCATGTGATATACTCTGGTTATGCATTCTCCTCCCTCTGCTCCTCCCAGTTCCTCCCCATATCCTCTCAGATCCAGATCCACTGCCTTTCTGTCTCTCATTAGAAAACAAACAGCCTTCTAATATAGGACATATAATACATTATAAAGATAAAGCAAAAACTAATATACCAGAATAGGACAAAATAAACACACAGAAGGAAAATGCTCCCCAAATGCATATGTAATAGATATAGATGCAGAGACCCAATTGTTCACACACTCAAGAACTCAATAAAAACATTAAGCTAGAAGCCATAATATATACATATAGGCCCAATTCCATACAAATAAAAAAATAAAAAATAAGATAAATTTTAAAAAAGTTAGGAAGGCGTCTCCATGACGGGTAAGGTGACTTGCTGACATCCCACGAAACCTAAGTCAGAAGCTCATTTTCTAGTAAAAGGGGGACCTGTATTACCCGGGCCCCCATTTTGGGTAACTATTGCCTTGCTTGCTGACCTTGACCTTGATATCCTCCCTATGGTAATTCCCTGCTGGGTTCTACCCTCCTGAATGCTTAAAGGAAGTTCCTTGTCTGTGTATCCTGCATAATGGGAGTTAACAGCTTAGATGCAAGATTATAAAACATTGGTAGTGAACTTCTGCCCTCTGGGGTTCTCCCATTGTGCTGTAAGCCTGTATTTCAGACCTCCTCCCTCCTTCAGTAAATGTCATTCGGCAAAATAATAATAATAATAATAATAATAATAATAATAATAATAAAAAATAAATTTTAAAAAAGGAAGGAAGGAAACACTGATATGACATTATGAGACAAGACTCATCCAATGATGTCATTTAGTTGGTCTTTTTGTTGGGCATCTAGTGGTGGGTGTGCAGCCTAGATTTAAGAGAAATTAGTTTCTCTATGCAGACTCATTTGGAGAAAACTATATTGTTTTATTTGTAAATGGCTATGAACTGGAAATAACTTCTAGGTTAGAGAGGAGGGCCCATGTCCACTCTCTCTTCAGCTCTAGAACCCCGTCAAGTGCACACTTGTGCAGACCCTTTTTCCGTCCTGTTCTTGCTCTCACTCATTTTCCCTTCTCCCCTCTCATTCTGCACTCTGCAGTTTATAATACAATACATTTTGGTATGGAAGACAAGTATTCAGTGAAGAGATGGATTTTCTTTTATTGAGACTCTAATAAACTCTATCTACTAAGGCAACACTAAATTTCATCTATAAGGTTAGATGTTTCTATAAAACACAGGTTGTAGATGTATAAAAGTCTGCAGTTGTAATAGGTTGTAAGCACCATGTAGGTGCTCTGAACTAGACAAGGATCCTCTACAAATTCAGCAAATGCACTAATACCCAGGCTATCTCTTCAGCTCCTTGAAACTGAAAGTTTTCTACTACTAAGTGTAGTTTTTTTTTTTTTTTAACTAGTGTAATTTTTTTTTTTTGTGGAATTGCATGTTTATATTTTCCTAATGGGGTTTGGTAACATAAATCTATTTATGTAATAAATATGCACCAAAATGCATAAAAACATATCTTCAATTTATGTTTATCTCTAAAGATTACGTTTTCTCTGATTGAAAGAATAGTTAGAGAGGGATTTTCTCTCTACTTTCATGTTTATATTCGCTATATTTTTGTCCAAATAATTTCTCATGTAATTTTTATTTCTCATTACTCTGCAAGTTATTGTGATGTTTGTTTTTTTATAAAATTTCAATTGAAATGTTATTCCCAGTACTAAATGATGCACAGATTCATGATTCTGTCTGCAAAGTGGTCAACGAAGCCCAAGTTTCTCTTGTAGTATTAAGAGATTTGTAATTTTAGCACATTTACCACTTTGTTTTCAGCTCCCTTACATTCTCATTGTGAGTGTAGATATGGATGCTATAGGAATCTCTTAATAATCAATAATTACTAAGAATGATGAATCTATATACTTATGATATTTAGCCAAACTTACTATAAAAATGATAAATAAACTTGACAACTGCTTTAAATTTTTAGACAAATACTTCATCCTTTTTGTTTGATTCATTGTTAGATAATGATTTTACTTTAGTTTACTAACTTTGAGGGAAATTGTATGTACTTGACCTACATTCTTTCTTATTTACTGACTATTATTATAATAATATTTTTATCCCGTTCATGATAATGACTTTTTTAATACTTTTGATCCATATTCATCAACAATTCTATTTTAAATTTAATTATCTATAAAGTATTAATTGTTACCCCAAAATATTTGAATTACTGTAAGGGATTATTCTTTTCCAGTTGTTTAATTTCTGCTTCATTTAAAAATATCAAATAAATGTGTGTTTAATATTTCTAAGCCTCTTTTAGATTATGGGAGATGTGTACTTTATTAACAAAATAGTATTTGTCTCAGCTACCACAAAAAAGTTTAGTTATGTCAGCAATAAGGGGTTTCAGTCTACAGAGCAGATAATTTCAAAACTAAAGTACCTCCAATTAAAACAATGTTTTGCCTATTCATTTCATGCTATAGAGATTCAACTGTATACTGCATTGTATTCCTATAATAAGGTAATTGGCACATAAAATATTCCACAAATAAACTATTAAGCTTTCGTAAGTTTTGACTTTCCAATGCAATGAACACTCCTTCAAGGAAAGCAGTATGTCTGTCATCACCGTTGGAGTCTGGCAATGCTGTATTACGTTGACAAGGGCATCAAGATTAAAGATGATGCTTTGTGTTATTGAAAAGACTGAAATCATTATGAGCAGAGTGCTTCATGAACAAAAAGAGAAATTCCAAATTAAAAAGGAAGTAGATAATATGAATTGATAAGGAGTTGTACTCAGACCAGGTAATTTAATAAAGGTTACATATGTGAGTGATATTCATTTTTCTTTGCATCCAACATTCAAAGCTGAATACTACACTGAAATTACTTTGAGAATAAAGGTAAATCTTTCTCTTCTATCAGGTTCAGAATAGCTGGATTTGGTGGAGCTCTGGGAGTCCAATTGGCGAGAAAGAGGGGGTTTGTATGAGTGAGAATTGTTGAGATCAATGTTGGAAAAAGCACAGGGACAAATAGCCAAATGAATGGAAACACATGAACTATGAACCAATAGCTGAGGAGCCCCCAACTGGATCAGGACCTCTGGATAAGTGACACAGTTGATTAGCTTGATCTGTTTGGGAGGCATCCAGGCAGTGGGACCAGGACCTGTCCTCAATGCATGTGCTGGCTGTTTGGAACCTGGGGCTTATACAAGGACACTTGGCTCAGCATGGGAGGAGGGGACTGGCCCTGCCTGGACTGAATCTACTAAATTGAACTCAATCCTCAGGGGAGTCTTTGCCCTGGTGGGGGGTGGAGGGTTGGGGGTGGAGGGGGGGGGGGGGGGGGGGAGGGGGAGAATCTGTGGCTGATATGTAAAATTAAATTACACTATAAAATAAAATTTAAAAAAAAAATTAAAAAGAATAAAGGTAAACACTGCCAGGCAGCAGTGGCATATGCCTTTAATCCCAGCACTCTGGAGGCAGAGCCAGGCAAGCTCTGTGAGTTTGAGGCCAGCCTGGTCTACAGAGCGAGATCCAGGACAGGCACCAAAACCACACAGAGAAACCCTGTCTCGAAAAAACAAAAAAACAAAACAAAACAAAAAAACCAGGAAAACTAAATTACAATTTAAAGAAAAGAAATCCACAAAATGAGTGCATAAGTGAAATACTATTTTGTGTATTATAAGTTATTGTGTATTAGATAGTTTAACATTTTCCAGAAGGAGTTAGGAAGGGATAGTTAATTTTTGCTAGATCCATTTTACAGCCTGAACATTAAATGCTAATGAACCCGTGGATGTTTCAATGTATTTACAATGTTATGATTTTATTTATTAACAAATGAAATAGTAACACAAAAAACTAATAAAGTATTAGAACTTTATTAAATATGTCTAAGGAGAGTGAAATAGTATCTCATTGTTAAATTTCACATATCTCATGATTACCTAACTTTACATATTTAAAATACTTATGCTATGCACATACCCACACCCCTCTCAAACATACCTACAAAATAAGTATTTTTAAATTAAAGTATATTGTGGCTTTAAAATTAAAGTATATTGTTGATGTATTTCTTGCTTAATAAATATAATCAGCTTTGTATTGACTTATTCATAATTTGATGCTTTGTTTTGCAGTTTTTTTTGTAAACCCACAGACCAATTTTACTCTCTGTATTTCCAGAAAATGAAGGTAAATGCACGTCTGAGATTAAGTGACATGACACATTTTTAATCAAAATTTAAGCTACTTTTTAAATAAAGTTTTTTTTTATTTTAGTAGGAAAGGTTTGTATTAATGTTAATTTTCATAGAGGAAATTATTTTGATATGGTATATATTGGAGAAAGTTTTCAACTAGATTTTCATCCATTAATATACTATTTGTAATTAAATATTTATTTTTAACAAATAAGAAATTTGAAACTGCCTTTTAAAACAAAACAAAAAGATACAAAATAACCTAAAAGGCTAACTTTTTTCTTTGGTTATTTTATGTAATCCCACTTGTGATTTTCTTATAAATTGTAATTTCTTCAATATAAATAGAGTAAGTGTGTCACTTTGCTCTATTCCATTTAACAGAAAGTAGGATATAAATCCAGCTACACTGGACATACCTGCAAATATTTATGAAACTTATTTGTCATGATGGAGAATATTACAATAAAGGAAAATAAATATAAGCATTTACTTTTTTTTTACAACTAATGTATTTTCTTATAAGATAGCATATAAGCATGCATGAGAATTACTGTCTGTGTTTATATTGTAAAACATTGTGCAGTATGGTAGCTATTTTTCTATTAATTAAACAATGAAGCCGTTTCAGGTGTGATCACCAAATTAAAGAAAACAGAAAATCTATTCTCATTTAGAGCATATTATAATATGGACCCTTGAAAGCACATGTTTGCAATGGAACAGATTTTCTAATTAACGTCATCCTGAGCGCTCCTCACATGGCAAGATAGTGGTGATATTGTGTTCCCAAAGTATTGTGCACCCTAATAAACTTATCTGGGGTCAGAGAACAGAACAGCCCCTAGATACAGAGGCTAGAAAATGGTGGCACTCACACCTTTAATCCTAGCCTTCTGGAGGCATAGATTCTGTAAATTCAAGGCCACACTTAGAAATAGCCAGGCATTGTGACTCACACCTTTAATCCCAGGAAGTGATGGCAGAAAGCAGAAAGGTATATAAGGTGTGAAGACCAGAAACTAGAAGCTTTTGGCCTGGTTAAGCTTTTAGGCTTTTAGCAGCAGTGCAGCTGAGTGCCATTTGGATGAGGACTCAGAGGCTTCCAGTCTGAGGAAACAGGATCAGCTGAGAAGTTGGCCAGGTGAGGTGGCTGTGGCTTGTTCTGCTTCTCTGATCTTCCAGCATTCACCCCAATACCTGGCCCCGAGTTTTTTTATTATTAAGACCTTCTAAGATTCGTGCTACACAGGATGACATAAAACTTTGACTTTAAATTGAAACACAGTTTGTTGAGGTCAAAATAACTAGTAAACTGTAAAGTGAATATATTTTAATAAATAGTATATGGAAATATATTTGTTTTTATTTCTTTATAGTTTTCAAGACCATTTGGAAATAGTCAAGAAATAAAAATAATTAATAGAGAAATAATTATAAGTTAATATTCATAAATTAAAACATTATTCATTTTATATTTTATATTTCATCATAATACTGAAAAATTTCAAATCTGAAAGGTAATATCTCAATGAAATGGATTTTCATGTATGATACACAGCAAAAATTCATATATATATATATATATACACACATATTTATGTGAATCGAAACTTGGTAATTACGTTTTTGAAATTTTTTAGATAGAAATTCTAATGGGCTTATGAATTATCTCTTCTTTGGTACATGAAACATTATTTTTCCATTTAGATACTTCTAAAATGACAAATCAAATAATAGGATTTTGTTAGTGGTGGTGGTAGTGTTGGAACAGTGTCTTATTAGGTTGTCCTGATGTTGTACTTGAATTCACTATGCATACTAAACTGGCATCAAACTAAGAGAGATCCAGTTGCCTTGGTCCCTAGTGCTGGGATTAAAGGCAAGCACCACCACATTTAGCTGTGTTTTTAACATTCTAATATATATATATATATAA
The DNA here is from genome assembly GCA_902168405.1 of Peromyscus aztecus. Classification (NCBI taxonomy): domain Eukaryota; kingdom Metazoa; phylum Chordata; class Mammalia; order Rodentia; family Cricetidae; genus Peromyscus; species Peromyscus aztecus. Next base: position 17,932 of record CABHPQ010152762.1, read on the forward strand.
ATGTGTGTGTGTGTGTGTGTGTGTGTGTGTGTGTGTGTTTTACATTTATTGTTTTTTGTTTTTTTTTTTTTTTTTTTTTTTGTGGTTTTTCGAGACAGGGTTTCTCTGTGTAGCTTTGCGCCTTTCCTGGAACTCACTTGGTAGCCCAGGCTGGCCTCGAACTCACAGAGATCCGCCTGCCTTTGCCTCCCGAGTGCTGGCTGGGATTAAAGGCGTGCGCCACCACCACCCGGCTCAGGTTTATTTTTCAACTCAAGAGTAAATTGTTGTTTTTGAGACAGGGTTTCTCTGTGTAATTTTGGTTCCTGCCCTGGATCTCACTCTGTAGCCCATGCTGGCCTCGAACTCACAGAGATCCTCCTGGCTCTGCCTCCCGTGTGCTGGGATTAAAGGCATGAGCTACCACTGCCCGGCCAGAGAGACAGACATTTATTGAAGGGATGGGACAGCTTATATAGCTAAGTTAGGTAGCAGGGAGGAGAGGACGAATGAACAAGGAGGGAATACACCTAATTTGCATATGCAGACCTAATTGAGGACAAACGTTGATGACACCAGAGTGCTCAGGAAGAAAGAGGGAAACCTATGTATTGATTCATACAGCGTTTGCAGGGAGCTCAGTGAAGTCATTCTCCAAATAAGGTCAAGCACCTGAGACTAGAGACACTCTCCAAATAAGGTTAGTCAGAGAAAAGGCATGCTGTTGAGAAAGGGGGTCTTCCATACCTTCATGTCCAGAGAGCTATCTGGACATGGCGAACTGCAACCTTAAATGCAGGGTACTCCAACCAGGACATACTTTGAATGACTGTTCCAGCAAATTGGAAAATATAAAAGAAATGAATTTTTTCTCTATATATTACATTTACCAAAGATAAATCAAGATTAGATAAGCAATTTAAACAGATATATAATCCTCAATGAAACAGAACCAGGCATTAAAATTCTACCAATCAAAAAGAGGCCAGAGCCAAATGTTTTTAATACAGAATCTACTAGCATTTCAACAAAGAATTAATGTTCCTCAAATTATTGTGCAAAATAGAAAAAGAGAGAATATTGGCCTATCTTTTTGTTGTTATTATTGTTGTTTGGTTTTTCCATGAAATAGTCCTGGTTATCCTGGAACTCACTGTCTAACTCAAGCTGGCCAGGAACTCACAGAGCTCCTCCTGCCTCTGCCTACCAAGTGCTGGGATTAAAGGTGTGTGCCACCACCACCTGGCTGACCTATTTTTTTTTATGATGGCCACAGTTATCCTCATAATGAAATCACCAAAGGATCCATCGAAGAAAGGGAACTACAGACCACTTTTCTTTATGAAAATAGATGCTAAAATTCTCAAGATAATACTCGCGCAAAATAAATCCAAGAATATATGAGAAAGATAATCCACCATGATCAAGTAGACTTTACCCCAGAAATACAGGGTAGGTTAAGTATACATAAACTGATAAACATAGTTCACTTTTTAAACAAACTGAAAGACAAAAATGGCATGATCATCTCATTACTTGCAAAAAAAAAAGGCCTTTGACAAAATTCAACACTCCTTTGTAGCTAAAGTTTTCCTGTGTCCTGCCTGGCCCACAGTCAGTACAAATCTTTTTCACCCTCAGGTTCCACAGCTACTCAGACTCAAGTAAACACACAGAGGGTAATATTAGTTATGAACTGTATGCCATTAGCTCAAGCTTATTACTGATTTGCTCTTGCACTTAAATTAACCCTTAATTCTTATTAATGTTTAGCCACATGGCTTGGTAACTTTTCTCAGTTCTGTCTTCACATCTTGCTTTCTCTGTGTCTGGCTGGTGACTCCTGACCCAGCCTTCTTCTTCCCAGAATTCTCATTGTCTGCTTATCCTACATATACTTCCTGCATGGCTACTGGCCAATCAGCATTTTATTTGTCAACCAATTAGAGTGACACATTCACAGCATACAGAGTGACATCACCCATCACCCCTTCATGATAGTAATACTTGAGAGACTAGGGATACAAAGGACACACCTCAATATAATAAAGGCAGTTTACTGTAAGCCAAGAGCCAATATCAACTTCAATGGAAAGAAAGTTGAAGCAATTCCCCTAAAATTGGGAACAAGACAGGTTTTCCACTATCTCCAGACCTATTCAATATGGGACTTGTAGTCTGGGATAGAGAAATTAGACAACATATCAAACTGAATTTCTGCGTTTAGAATAATTTAAACAGATTTATACTCATCATACTTCACAAAACTCAATTCCAAATGTGTCAAAGTCCTAAAGATAAAACCAGATACACTGAAACTGTTAAAACAGAAAGTGTGGAATAGCTTTGAACTTGTAGGCATAGGAAAAGACTTTCTGAGTAGAACAATGTTAGCACAGCCACTAAAATCAACAATTAATGAATGGAACCTCCTGAAAATGAGAAGTTCCTGCACAACAAAGGACATAGGACAAAGCAACAGCCTACAGAATGAGAAAAAAAAATTAACAAATATCTTCCAACAGAGGGCTGATATCCAATATTTATAAAGAATGCATAAAACTGAATTTCAAGTAATCAAAAGGCTCAAGAAGAAAATGGGGTACAGATCTAAAGAGAGAGTTCCCAAAAAGAGAAAATGCAAATGGGTAAGAAACATTTACACAATGGCCTATTACCCAGCTGTTAAAAGAAAATGTCAAGAAATTTACAGGAAACGAATGGAATTACAAAAAAAGTCATTGAGAGTGAAGTATCCCACACCCAGAGAGACAAATATGGTATGTATTTGTTTATGTGTGAATATCAGCTGTTAAATCAACGTTAACCGAGCTACAATCATTAAAACCACAGAGGTTAGGTATGGGGTAAGGGACTAGGGCATATAGACAGACCTCATTAGAAAAGGAACATAGAATAGATATTTATGGGTGGGGGTGGCTCGAACAGGAGCATTAAGTGGGGTGGGGAGAGGAGAACAGAAAAAGGGAGGGGACATAAGGAAGGACAACTTAAACAAAGGGCCATGGGAGGGGTTGTATGGAAACCTCATGCAGTAGATGCTTCCTAAACGATAAACATAAGATAAGGCATTTTAAATGAAATCGCCAAATAATGCAGGTGACAGATTCTCAGTGGACCATCTCTCGTCACAAAATGAAACTTCCAGTATAGGGATTGGATTAGATACAATTGAGTTATAGTGCAAGGGTTTCCATGGGAACCTCCAAACTACCCAAGCTATAGTCCAGACAAAAGGCTGCTCTCCACAAACTGACAACAAGGCTCCAATGTTGAAGAAAACACCCATCCACACAACTCATTGGACGTGGAGAAGTGGAACCAGTGCCTACTGAGCCTTCACCCCTACTTTCTAGCCCTCTGAATCAACATGGTCAAAGCTCATATGAACTCACAAAGACTGAGGGAGCCTGCACAGGGCTAACATTCATCTGCACAATAATATATATGGAAATAACCTTTGTGTATATATTATGACTTCCAGTTTAGTGTTTTTATAGGATTTCTGACTGCAAATGGGTGGATCTCTGGAACTTTTCTTTGGTTCTTTTACTTCCGCTTCCTGCCTCCCCCCCCACCCCCACCCCCTGCTACCCAGAGCTGAGGCCAGAACCCAGGACCTTGCACTTGCTAAGCAAGCACTCTACCACTGAGCTAAATCCCCAACTCCCTGCTTTTTTTCTATTGCTATGTATTTGTTTTTGTTTTATCTTATTAAATCATATTTTATTTTATCATTATCTGTTAGAAATCTCTTTGTTATTTAAAGAGAGACAGAGTGGGTATGTGTACAGATGGAAGTGGAAGTGAGAAGGGAATGGAAGGTGTAGATGAGAGGAAACTGAAATCAGAGTATAGTATGAGAGAAGAAAATATATTTTCAATAAGAGGGAAAAAAGAAGGTGGGACTTAAAGAGAAAAAACATGATCTTAAGTATATAAAGGTTGATTGAAGGAAGGTTGAAAAACAAGGCAAAATTACTGTATAAAAGTGAAGTCTGCAGACATAATTTTAGAATAATTTCAACAACTGAAGACATCATTTTATGGCTTAGATAAATAAATCTCTTCCCTGAAAAGCACAAATTATCGCAATCATTCAATATGAAACGGTTATCTGATTATTAAACCTGTTAATATAATCAATTTTCCAATTTAAAGTTTTACAAAAGACAGATGCAGGTAATCTCTCTTGAGAGATGTACTGAATGTTTACTAGAGAACTGCCACTATAAAAATCTCAGGAAATAGAGGGGAAAAATGTATTTCCAAATTGACTATCACCTGGATTCTAAAACCTGTCAGTGATGATGTAAATTTGATAAAATAAGAAGTAAAGAAAGAAAAATACCGTTAAAATATATGTACAGAAATCCTTGGCAAATATTATCACAGAAAATTCAACCTTGTATGCAAAATTACTGTATGAGAAAAATTGAATTTATTTCTGAGACAATATTAAAACTGATTATGTCTAACTGCTGTATTAACAATTTTGGAAATTGGGTAAATTTCTTGTTTGTAAATAATGACACAGATTATAGAATCAATTTCAACTACCATTCACTTTGAAATAGAAGTAATAAAGATGACTGTATTCTATTGTAGATGCAACATCTGTACCCCCTAAGTCCACATAGAAGAAATGTCAGAAAAAATGTAAGGATCTGAGAATGGAGAGAACTGCTATACAAGATTGACTTCCGAATATCACATGGTTGTTAAAAATAAATACTTTCAAGAGTTGTGGCTAAACACATCAGGTCTGTATAATATCAAGAATTAAGAATTCTAGTATAAAAGGAGTAGATGCTTCTACTGTCCCATGCCTAGATGAGGTGTTAATGGGAGTTGATGGCTGAGGAGGAAGGGAGGGTTCTTTGGGATATGACTATTGACAGTTTGCTCAAGATCCACTCTTTGATCCCATAAGTGTATGGCACTAAAAACAGCATCAATAAGACTTAAGGTTATTTTTATAAACAGATAGAAAATTAAAAGGAAGATGGGGATAAATATGGTGGGGATACAGAAGATCTAGCTGGACCAAGTGTGAAATGGATATGTACAAAATATTGTGTACTGTACAAAATTTAAAAAATTATGGGGAGACGATACAAGTAAACTACCTGTCACACAATCATGAGAACCTTAATGTATAATCCATGAATTCATATGAAGGCAAAAACAACCAAAAGACCAGTAGTGATGGTGTCTACCTGTAACTGGAACAATAGGAGCAAGAGGTAGGGATAAGCAGAGGCATAGTTGTTGCTGGCCATGCAGTGTTGGTGAATTGATGAGGTCTAAGTTCAGTGAATGGTTCTAAATCAAAGTATATGTTTGCAATGAAAAGAGGAAGACATCTGAATCAATGTCTAGCCTTCACAAACACAACCCTGCACACAAAACTTAGCATTCACACATGCACATACGTCTCATACACACCCATACCTGCCCTCCCTCCAAACACACACACACACACACACACAATCAATACACATATATAATTTCAATTACACATACTTGAATGATTAAATATTCTTAAGTACAATACTAATAAAATGAAGGTTTTAGATAATGTAAATTATATGAGACTGAAGAAAGTCAAATAATTAATCAAGAAGACATATACCATGGTCATCACTTTGAAGACTCAATATAAGACAACTATCAATTCCCCCTATTGAAATGGATGTTGACATAAATCATCAGTCCATTTCCTGTCAAAATTGTTTCATGCCTGTGAATAAAAGTGTATAAGATTATTCTAAATATATGTGTAATGATAAAATAAGGCAGAGAGATGACATAGAAGAGGATAGAATATAGAAATAGACAATGATATATAAAAATAACATGATTTTTAGGGACAGTACAATCTAACTCAATGTAGTGAACACATTCTTTTCAATATATGTAACTAGGATGTATCAATCTTATGATACCTTTGGATGTGTGTTTTTCCTATGTTTTTTCTTTTTCTTTTTGTTTTTTTGAGACAGGGTTTCTCTGTGTAGTTTTAGTGCCTTTTTCAAGACAGAGTTTCTCTGTGTAGCTTTGGTGCCTGTCCTGGATCTCACTCTGTAGACCAGGCTGGCCTCAAACTCACAGAGATCCACCTGGATGTGCCTCCCGAGTGCTGGGATTAAAGGTATGTGCCACTATCACATGATTGTGTGTTTTTTTTCTTAACTTGATTAGTCAATTCCTAAGTATCCTCATACACCAAAATAGGTATTCTTCTGAAGGTAGATTTAGATGAGATGAATTGTTAAATCAGTACAATTCAAGTAAATACAAAATTGTTCACTTATATAAATGAAAAATGAACCTTTTTAGAATTAGAAAATGATGTTGGGAACTAATTTACACAATTAGTGTATGGCAAAATGTTGTAATTTTAATACAAAAACCAGCCATTAGAAATAAAAAATAAAAATTGGATTTTATTAAAAGTAATAAATTGTCTGTAAAAGACATCTATAATGGATTAAAAGGCAAACGAGTTCACAAGAAGTTAATTGCAAATTATTTACCTGAGAAATAACTTTTATTTAGAATATCTTAAGTATTAGCAGAACTTCTGTGAATTCTAGTCCAGCCTGGTCTACAGAGTGAGTTCCAGGAAGCCAGAGCTGTTAAACAAAGAAACCCTGTCTTGAAAAACCAAAAACCAAAAATAAAAAAAAGAAAGAAAGGAAAAAAGAAAGAATTATCAGAACTCAAAAATTTATAAACTTGGTAGATTGTAGTTTTAGGTGTTTCCATTGCTTCTTAAAGTCTATCCCATGAAACTATAATGTTAAGAGAGAGAGAGAGAGAGAGAGAGAGAGAGAGAGAGAGAGAGAGAAAGGTTGGGCAGTGGTGGCACATGCCTTAATCCCAGCACTTGGGAGGAGCACAGGTGGATCTCCATGAGTTCAAGGCCAGCCTGACCTACAGAGTGAGTTCCGTGATAGCCAGGACTACACAGAGAAACCCTGTCTTGAAAAAGAGAGAGAGAGAGAGAGAGAGAGAGAGAGAGAGAGAGAGAGAGAGAGAGAGAGAGAGAGAGAATACATCAAGACAAGCTGTACATATATAAATTATTTAGTTGGAATAAAATTAATATTCATATTCTCAATGGAAGTGTCTATGTCAACAACAGAAAACAGAGTCAGTAGGGTACTATTTGATCCACCTTTGAGTTAGACACATGGAGATTTAAATACTGTTTGTTTTTTTTGTTGTTGTTGTTGTTTTGTTTTTGCCAATCTGCTCTTTAGTTTGCCAAAGAAAAATAATGACGTTTTCCGGTTATTTTTGAGAGATTGAGAGATAGCGTAAGAATGACTGTATTTGAGTTATATTGGATGAATTAGTAAATATGCATGTGGTTCCTCAATTAGTGCAGTCCTTTTAAAGCGTAGGTTTGAAAGTTTATCAGCTTAACTAGTTTTCATTGAGTCAGTTGTAACAAGATGGTTATTTCTGGCTGCTTTCACATACTACAATAATTCATTAGACATTTGTTCGAGCTGTGGTAGATTAAAGTACAGAAAACATATGTTTTCCCTCACAAACAGACACTTCCTTAGTAAAAGTCTGTGACAGAATTAAACAGATTGACTAAACATCTCCACATCCTTACCATGTTTAGGACCACAAACCCTGCCGTGTTTGTCAGCTAGTACTTCCACATCCATCAACCCACCTTGGGTGTGCAAATTACTACTTTAAAGTTACTGTGTGGTTCTCAGTCCCGCAGAGGAAAGACCAGGCAAGTGTACCACTCATATTCCACACTCCATTGGTGAAGTGACCCCGGCTGCACATCTGGTGTCATTTTCCCACTTACTCAGCACTTATCCTGAAATAGTCCCCATGTTCTTAATTTTCCATATCTTCTTTTGGAAAATAATGCTAATTTAAATGTCCATAAGTTGATTTAAATCCTGCAGTGGTAATCGGGGACAAATCTGTAGATATCTGGGATAGTCCCATCTCCATTCCTTTAGATGCTCTTTGCCACTGAATTATGTGAAGAGAATGCTCTATATACTATAGTCAAGAGAAGTATATACCTCAAAAGGTTCTATGGTATCAAATATCATAATACACTAAACAAATATAGACTGAAAATTATCTACTGCTTCACTTTTCTGGATTGAAAAAAATAATAGGAGCCTGTAGGTTTCCCCGTCATGATCTTGATGTCGCTTGCTCATGATGGGGAAGCCTACAGAGACAACCAAACCAAACTAGTGGAAACTCATGAACTTTAGACTAACACCTGTGGAGCCTCCACACGACTGGACTAGGCCCTTTGCATAAGAGAGACAGTTGCATAGCTTGATCTGTTAAAGGGGCCCCCTGGCAGTAGGATCAAGATCCATCCCTGGTGCATGAACAGGCTTTTTGGAGCTCACTACCTATGGTGGGACACCTCCCACAGCACAGCATTGAGGCAGAGGGGGGGGCGCTTTGACCTGCCTCTACTGAATGGACCAGGCTCTGCTGACTCCCCATGGGAGTCCTTACCTTCTTGTAGGAGAGAATGGGGGGGTCGGTGGTTGGGGGAAGGCTGGAGGAGTAGGAGGAGGGAAGAAGGGGATCTGTGATTGGCTGTAAAGTGAATAAAAACTTTCTTAATAAAAAATAAAATAAAATAAAAAAATAATAGGACTGGTTCATTTATTCATTCTGTGTGCTTTGTGTGACAAATAACATTTTCAACAAAATTTCTCAGTTTATAAATTAGGACTACAAAGTCTATGTTTTCTACTCTTCTACACAAAAATTAAATATGAAAAATATCAGGTAGATAATGAAGTGTTAAGTAAAGCAAGTGACATTTCTGTCCTAAGAATCTGAAGAAGAGGTCCTCAGGCACAAACTAGTGAGAACACTTTACATTCATCGACAATATTATTCTTGTTAATAGTCTTGCTTTAAATATTGCAGTTCTGATCTTATATTCATCTAAGGAACAATTAAATTTTAAGTGACTAAATTAAGGAAATTAATGAAAACTGCATTTATGTTAACTAGAATTCATCACAACACATTGGCTGTCCAGTGACAAACTGTAAGCCCTAAAATATACACGCTAGTAACATTATATGGACTGAACAGATTATAATTAGGAATTTATGTATATATATATGTATATGGGTGTATATGTGTGTGTCTATGTATATGTACATGCATACGCATTAATGCATGAAACAATATCCAAAAGCAACACATGATTTTGAGAAGGATCAGGGAAGGGGTGTATGGGAGGTTTGGAGAGATGAAAGGCAAGGAATAAATGTAATTATTTAATAACCTCAAAAAATCAACAACAAATTTAGCACAACTCTGTATTTCTTCTCTTAATAATACTTAATAATATTAAATGAGATGCCCAAGTGTTTTTTTTCATTCCTTTAGCAAATGCAGTGTGTTAGTGTGAGCTCTTTTACTTTGCAGTTTGCAGACATATCTCAATTGACCTACACCTTCTCCATAATGAGAATCTTTTGAATTGTCTTCCTGTCCGTATTTATCTTCTCATGGGTTCACACTGATATTTTCTTAAAGTAGCATTATACCTCTCTTGATTTTCTAATCTGCCTTCTCACGTTTGTTTGCTTTATTTCTAGTTCTTTGTCATTATCTCGTTTTCCCTACTTCTCTGAACCACTTTCGATGTTCTGTTGTCTTTTTACTACCTCTCTGTTTTCTATTTTAAATTTTAATTAAAATACAATCACATCATGTCCTCCTTCCCTTTCCTCTCCCCAATTCCTCCCATGTTACTACACATCCATTTCAAAGTCTTGGCCTCTATTCCTCTGAATATATATGATATGTGAGTAAATATATAAAATATAAATATAACCTGCTGAGTCCCTTTAGTATTGCTTGTATATAGATGACATCAGGTTTACCTCTTCCTATTGGATAAGGAATCTGGAGAGTCATCCCCTATAAAAACCCAAACTGTCTCCCTCTCTAGTTTTTAGTTGCTTACATTGTGTTGTTCAGGGTTGGGGCCTGTGATATTTTCTTCCTTCCATGTTGGTATATCTATTGTTATCCACTCTCTCCATTTTTATTACTGGTTATATTCAATTTCTTGGCAATTATTTCTGTCCTTTCATGAATATACCCTAAAAATTTCTTTTTTAATATATGGATAAGAAAAATCTCATGATGGAAAACTGTGATCAAAAAGCCACCTCTTTAACTTTATTATTAATGGATTCTTTCCCGGCAAATATTTGTTTCTCTAAAGAGCAGGTTCCTGCTCAGTAGAGCAATTTAAAGCTCTCCCATATCTAGCAATACTGAAAAAGATACATTTTCAGACCTGTCACAGTAGAAAGAGATATGAAATGTGATACTCATTAAGTTCATTTTAGAAGAAAAATTACGCATAGGTAAGTGTAAACGTCAATGTGTCTTGAAATAATATTCAGTACATCTTCTGCAGTGGGATGTAGTCTATTACTTTTGTTTATCCTAGGAGTAAATTATTATAGGTTTTGTTGGATGTCAGAATAAATTGTTAGTTTGCACCCAATTTCATTTACAAAGAGATCTTCTATATGTATAATTATATAGCCAGACACAATGCTATAAAAGCATTACTGAGAGCCGGGCAGTGGTAGCACACGTCTTTAATCCCAGTACTTGGGAGGCAGAGGCAGGCGATCTCTGTGAGTTTCGAGGCCATCCTGGTCTAAAGGGTGAGTTTCAGGAAAGGTGCAAAGCTACACAGAGAAACCCTGTCTCAAAAAAAAAAAGTATTATTGAGCAAGACTGAATATTTTATTCTATTATATGGCAAAACTATTTGTTTCTTCCTATTGCCAGTTGAGAATATGAAGTTCTGGCCGGACGGTGGTGGCGCACGCCTTTAATCCCAGCACTTGGGAGGCAGAGGCAGGCAGATCTCTGTGAGTTCGAGGCCAGCCTGGTCTACAGAGTGAGATCCAGGAAAGGCGCAAAGCTACACAGAGAAACCCTCTCTCGAAAAACAAAAACAAACAAACAAACAAACAAAAAAGAGAATATGAAGTTCTAATCCTCTGCAATCCTGCTCATGAGGACCAGTATCTCTGTGATTCAGTCCTTTCATTGTTTACAAGGAATTCTATAATAGAGTCTAGCTCCATGAGCATTGTGAAGAATGCAAAGTAAACTGCACGCAATTATTTCTGCCAGTTGATAAATGTTTAATGTGTGTTTTCTTTGAAGAGAATTTAAAAATAAAACAAAAACAGACATTGGACTGCTTATATCCAGTGATGATGGAAAAGTTAAATTACCATGTGTGGTCACAGATATTTTTTAACCTAAAATAAAGTCTCAGAGAAAATTTGTGTTTAATTAGCAATGTAATCACATTTATTTTAAGACTCAAATCCCATGGAAGGAGTGTTTTTTTTTTTTTAAACTACATATATAGATTTACAGGGAACATAAAACCATTCCCTGGTGCTTCTTCCTCTTTGTCTGACTTCTGGTGTGCAGGAAATGGTTGCACATCTAATCATATCATAGTAAGTAAGAGATTATCTGTCATCCTTTACTAGCCTCTACTGAAATTTCAACCATATGGTACTTTGGGTCTTGTATTCTGTTTGCTCTTTATCCTTATGGACTCTGACCCTGGTTTGATAACATGTCCCCAATTCACAGTGCCTATTTCTGAGTGCATGTCACCATGTTTAACTCATTCTTCACCTGAGCTTTTTCTGACAATGCCAATCTTTCTGCATTTCTTTATAGATAAAGTCTTCCAGGCTGGAGTGTGTGACCATTAACCCATTGTCCCAGGATTCAGTGACTGTTAGCTACATGTCTTTCTTTCTTCCAGGACAGACTAAAAGTACTTTTAATATTTCATTCCTGAATTCTGCATTAAATGAACATGTATATATTAGAGATGGATAAATGCTTCAGAACTTTCTATAATCATACTCTAAGATGGTACGCTTCCCGCTGTTGCCAGGTGTCAGTGCCAAGAACATGTAAGACAATATTTACCTGGAATGTTAACATAGATTAAATTTGAGGTTTAGGATACTCCACATTTTGAATTGTTCCTCAGCTAACTTTGTCTTTTTGTTTTCTCATTGTCTTTATCTTGTGCTAAGGACGTGGTTTCTTTAGAGGGATCCAGACAGACTGTGCTTCTTACAAAATTTTACTCAGTGTCTTTCCAATGACTTTCCTATGACTAGAAAGGACACCCATTTCAAATCCATTGCCTCATTGTCAATGAGATGTGGGAAAACTACTTTATAGAATATGTTCCATTATGTCAATCACTTCTGTCTATTTGTGGGTATTTCATTCTCTTTATGTACCAATAAGCCATGACTAGTCATTGAAATTATGAAACAAGCCATACTTTCTTACATAATGACTATAAATAAGGGTTTTTTACATACCATTAATTGGACATTTTATTTGGTTTATTTTTGCAAAAATAATGACCACCTTTTTTCAGAGTTAATTATTGTTTTCTCTCTATATATAAAAGTAGAACATTTAAAAACTTAGCCATTGTTGGTGACCATCTTGGTATAAATTTGGGGAAACTTAAGGAAAAAAATGAAATGGGGAAGTTGTTTCCAGGAAAAAATAAATTAATATGGAAACAAAAACATGCATCACAAAAGGTTTCATGTAGTCATATTTGCTTCTTAGGAGGCATGTTACCTACAAAAAGTCAGCATGCAACACAATGTTGTCTCCAGTCTTGTAGCCAAATCCTATTGATGTAGCTGCTCCTTTGCAATGGTTATGAGAGTACCAAGCCTCAGCAGACACCTCCTGCAGGAGACAGAGGGTAAGGCAATGCTGAGTACCAATTATCACTATTTCTGAATCTATCTGTCTATCTATCTATCTATCTATCTATCTATCTATCTATCTATCTATCTATC
>CABHPQ010152763.1:0-15000 GCA_902168405.1 Peromyscus aztecus
CTGTCAGTGTTTTCAACTCCTCCAAACCTCATTGTATAAAATATGCTCTATATACACATGGAAAAGAGAACAGGTACCTTCTCTACCTGGTTTTCACCACAACATACATTCTGCTGCAAACACAAGATGCCAAAAATATTGAGGTTCTGCCACTCAGCCTATCCCAAGTGTCTACTCAAAGAGTGGATACCATACATGCAGTGCAAAATAAATATTCACCCCATCACTACTGTTGCCCTTTCTACTCAGGGAAGAGATTCTAGACTCCACAGCTGTAAAGATACCTCCACATTTAGTACTTTGTGTTGAACAATAAAATTATTATAGAGAATGATGAAGAAGAACCCAGTAACTGCAAGATAGATATAGAACAAGTCAGGCATTGGCATGTGAGGGATGTGTTTATTTAAGAGGCTGCCTTCACACCTTGATAACAAGAGTGTGAGGGACTTAGTTACAACCTCTGACTGAGCAAGAAGCAGTTACTAGAGTGCCTTCTAGGAAACCAAGATTCCTGTCCATTGTAAGGCTTTGGCATGCTCAAGACTGTACTTTTGTTCTGTGACAGTATAGCTAAGCAACAAAAAATAAATCAAAAAATAAAACTCTCAATCAAAATGAAAGGACTAATGTGTAATCACTGGACAACAAACACATGGCTTGAATGGACCCAGGAGTAACTTTAGAGTGGCCTGACTAGCAGGAAACACAGGATAAACACCACAGTAGGAATATTAGATACTGTGTTTTGGGAGAATAATTTTGTGGATTTGTAGACAAGCCATCAAATGCAAGGACATCCTTTCCTTTCTACCTTAGTGTAGTGGAAGCTTAAGTCCATTACACAAGTGAAGATAGAATTCTAAATCCTAAGAACAACATCATCACTTATCTGTAATTGTATGTGAAAATCCTAGAGAATCTGTCAAAATCCTGTTAGAACTTAGAGAAGACTTCAGAATGTATGAAGGATCCCAAATCAGCAAATAAAAGCAATCCCATTTCCATATACTAGGAAGGGATGTCTGGCAAATAAAACTAAGGAAGTTGGCACATTTAAAATAAAGCAAATTTTTGTTAAATGAGAAATTTGGAAATCCATTGTATTGTATGCTGACTTAAAAACTAACTTAAAACATAAGCATTTTGTCAAATAAACAAATGAAAAACATGACAGATTTGTACAGTTGAGACAACAAAGCACTGTTGAATGAAATTAGAGAAAGGACAAGCAAAAATGAAATCCCTGGTTCATGGGTTGGAGCATTTATTTTGGTAAACGGCAGGATACACATACAAGTGCAATTGCCATCAAAATTTCAATTGGTTTTATAGGGAAATTGGCAAGCAGTTTATAAAATTCCTATGAGTTAGCAAAGTGAGATTCTGCTTCAAAGATCATTCAAGTTGTTGGGAAAAAATGTGATGCTAGGATTGAGGTGACATTTTCTAGCAGTTGTATGTCAGTTGACAGTCACTCTGCATATCTGGGGACCTTTTTTGGGTCCTTATGCAAAGCCCAGCATATTTCAGAATAAATAATAGAATGTAGAATATTTTATTTTATTTTCTCCTCTGCATTTCTCTTTTACATTTCAGGTTTTCTACGACTGCATTAGTCCACCAGAAACTCTAGGATATTCTCTCTATTTTAAAGTTTGATGAGCAGCCAGCTTCCCTCGATTCAACCCCTCGCCAGCTCTGCACTTTGCATAGTATTTGGTTACTGAACCCAAGGCGAAGAGTTGTCAGAGAATGTGTTTTAATATCCTTCCTGCTATGCTACACTTTAACAGACTGAAGCAAACAAGTGTCTACACTGCAACAGGCTTGAAAATGATGGGTTACAAAAAATTAATTGAAACAATAGAGTCACTAAACTATTCGTTTATTATCTGGAAGAATGAAATTTCCATATATTTCAAGATTGCTTTCATCTACAGTAAATGTATTACTTAATATGTAAGATCCTATTGAATACAGGTTAACATCCCTTATTTTTTTTCTGTCTAACTTTGATAAGTAATTGCCTGAGAATTTTAAAAGATAGCCCATTGTTGACTTTTTAATTATATCTGACACATAAGTTTGGGTTTACTCACTTAAATAAGAAACAAGGGCAAGGCCAATGTTGTGCATGCTGTCACAGCTCAGGTCATGCTTATTTGGGGGAAAGAAGCCTACAGAAGGCAGGACTCACATAGATCATTCCCCATCCTTGGAGAGTTAGCACATTTCTTGTTAGATCTTAGAGGTGTACCTACAAGTCCTGTGGTATATGTATATTAAAATTATAAATATATTAAGAGTATATAATATATATTTAATACTTACACAAAAGAAGATAATCTATGGAAGAAGACAAATAAACCTAATGTGAACAGATATAAAAGAGTGAAGGGACAGTATAGATGGACATAATGTTGGTTCCGACTGGCGGCTATTACGCTTGATATCATTGTTTCTTTTCACTCTATACTACAATTTCACTTAATCTGCTATTAATATAATTTGCCCCCTTCACCTAAGAAAGCTAAAATTCAAAGCAACAAAGATAACCCGCCCCCAAACCAAGCAATCTAAAATTTGTTACCCTATAGCAAAATGCATAACAGGCCTTAAGAAGTTAGTTAATTTTTAATTTTTTTATTGACCTCATTACATAGGAATGCTAGCAGCAAGTAGCAGCTGTACATTTAAAAGGTAGATGCTTTGCGTTATAAATAAAACATAGTGTGGTAATATTTGTCAATGGAAATTGAAATTTTTAAGGTGTTTTTGTCTCAAATTGTCTCAGGAACTAGAAATAATGGGGCAGAGATGGACAGGATTCAAAGTTCTGACTGTTTACCAGCAGGGATTAATCAGGGCAGCAATTTCCCCACAACTGTTAAACTCTGTTAACTCTGCAATCAAATCCAAAATTGTAAGGAACATATTTTGTTTTCATTCTTGCCAGACCAATACTTATTAGTTGTGTTACTTTTGTAATGTGGCCAATTATGGATTTATGGGCTTAGATGAATTTATATGGCTTATGTTTTATCACTACTATATACCTTTGTGTTAAAATTATGATAGTATGGATGCATTCAAATTTTGCTCAAACTCACATGAAATATATAATATTTACATTTCTAAGGTAAAACATTAAGTAATAATCCATTTTTATAAAGTTTTAATGCCCAACTAGGTAACTTTCACTAAGAATGAAGAATAACTATATTAAAAATATATGCAATAATAAAAGTTGTTTTCATTAAACCTAAACATAAAATATTGGAAAAGTTCTACAGATGCCACATTACTTCCCATGTTTTTACCTCCATTGTATTTTTATCAATTAAGGAAAAACCCACCAAAACCTTAATTCACTAAATGCTTAAACAAGTATGTAAATGGAAAAGGACTGACTTCTGGCTTCTTTCTGTAATGTCAAGGTCTCTAAAGTGTGGCCTCCCTATATTCAAGCATCCCTGTTACTTTTGTGCCATGCCAATATAGCTTTGAAAGTATATTTTTTGTATGACAGACTATAAACATAAACCCCAATATTCAAACTGGATGTGAAATTTTAACATCTATTTTTTGGAAAGTAATTTTCATGGTTATTTTATCTGAAGCTTGGGCAATACAGTTCCCATTTTTCTGATTTTCATAGTATATTAGGTTCATTAAACCTCATTAGAGGTTATCCCAAGGACTAATGCTACAGGAATATGTCCTGAGTAAATTATTGAATTATATACATTGTATTTCAATATATTCACAATTTGTCTGAATTTTTAAAGAACAGCATAGTTTGTAGTTAATCACATTGTTAATGCAGTTAGCATAGTAGTACAATTGAAGGAATGAAGTATACGGAAGTTTTCAAACACACCACAGTGTATAAAACCATAAGGTAATTTATAAAACATACTTATCAATTATTTTTAATTCCACTGATTTAAAGGGACTTTGAAACTGGAATGGATAGAGTAAGGAAAATTTAGACCACCCAGTTCACTGTAGCTGGATGTGCAGTTTCTTACACATTAAAACTGCTTCAAACATTGAGTGTGTCACTGCAGTGGTTCTTTGAAAAGACAAAATTTTGCAGTAGTTAAGTCATCAAAAGGTGGAGTATACTGCTTATAAAACCTGAAGATGTCACCAGACTTACTGGGCAGCAATTGTTCCTGTAGATGTTATGTCCCTTGATTGAATC
Source organism: Peromyscus aztecus (assembly GCA_902168405.1). Lineage (NCBI taxonomy): Eukaryota > Metazoa > Chordata > Mammalia > Rodentia > Cricetidae > Peromyscus > Peromyscus aztecus. The sequence goes on from CABHPQ010152763.1 coordinate 4,211, forward strand.
GCTTTTTTTATTTTAATAAAAGGCAATGTATTAATGTCATTGGCATTAAAATATACATGAGTTTAATTTCAATACAGTCCTATATTTAATGTTTTTTTTCCGTGAAAGACCAAATGCACATTTATAACTAAACTGTTTGTGTCAGTATTATTTCTAGACAAAAGAGGTAGTCAAGGTATGAGGACTGTGTTATATCAAATATAATTAGAGACAGAAAATTAGTGTTAGATTAAAAGTGTAGATTGATACACAAATATTTTAAAAAGTGCAATTTTAAAATTTGTATCTACTGCAAGCATAATGGGTTCCAGGTACCAATCCCTACGCAGGAATACATAATTTTCTCTTTGGATCTAATCTACTTTATCTAGCTATAACCCATCCTTTTATAAGTAGCTGTTTTGTTTTTCAAGAAACATTTGATTATGGTAAATAAGATAGGTTAGGAGGTTTCCTTTACTGTGAGCAACAAACTGGGATGCACTGTCAGGTGGGGGCAGGAAAGGCAGAATTTAACTGGAGAAGTATCATGCTTCTTTCTTGTGGAACAGGCTACCTAGTCTCTCATCCCAGTAGTGGGGAATCCAGCCTCAGTCTGCTGTTCTCGATTGTTACTTCTGCTGCAATCTGCTGTCTCCTTGGTGGTGGTCCACTTTGTGGGAACTCACTATTTCCACAGAGGGCACTTACACACATCCATAGTATAAATGGTTGCCAGAGTCCACATAAGAGCCAGGTCCAGCACCTCCACAGAGCACACTGCTACAGGTTCACTTGTCTGCTGGGAGACAGGGTTAATGAGCGGTCATGAGACAGGAATGAGAACCCAAAGTTAGAACACTGCAAATATTTGTGGTCCTTAGTCCTTCACCACCATCAGTTTACACTTCCAGTCTCCATATTTGCCCGTCATAAAGAGCAGTCCACAGTTCTACAGACAGTACCATTTCATACCAAATCTATGCCCTTCTGAAGCAAGATAATTGATTATTTTTTCATGTCATTAATGTTAATTTTTATGGTTGAAAAATTGGCATAGTTGTTCACTCTGATCTCATCACGGATACCCTCTTTATATTCCTTGAATTTATTTATACTTGCTGTTTTGATATCATTGTCTAATGCATCAGCTAAATTACTTTTATCAAGGAACATTATGATGGAAATTATTATTTCTAGAGTTCCATGTCAGGTTCTGTGGAGTCAACAAAATGCCATTCTAAAGACTTCCAGGCTACGCACTGAAGTAGGAAATATAATTCCACTTACATTGTATCAGGCCAGGGGTGAACCCCACACCAGTTACCATGAGGAGAACACCAAGTCCTACTCTCCTTCAAGGGAAAAAGAGCAGTGGGTTCTGAGGTCAGTAGCCTGGCTTTTCAGAGGATTGCTAAAGGGGTAGAAAGAGAAAATGTGTAAGAAACATATTCAGTTCAACAGCAAATAATTATACAAAATAATCTGATTCATAATAGACAAAGTATATGCTTATATCTAAGTCATATAAATATGGATGGGGAGAGGTGGTTATTAAATTTTTAATCTCAAAAGAAATACAAGTCAATGCTGTTACAGTGAATTACCTCATGTGTGTTAGAATGGCCACTACAAACAACATACAACATACAGAGAGGGAGGGAAGGAGGAAGAGAAGGAGGGAGGGAGGGAGAGAGAGAGAAAGAAAGAGAGAGAGAGAGAGAGAGAGAGAGAGAGAGAGAGAGAGAGAGAGAGAGAGAATAATTTGTTTCATCAGATTTGTGGAATTTGAAATCCTTGTTCTTATTGGCAGGATGGTAAAATGCTTCCACTCTTTTGGAAGCAAAATGGAATTGTTTTAGAACCTTGAAAGTGGAACTACCCTGTAATTTATTCATAATAGTTAAAATATGGATCTTGAAGCAATATTTACATGCCCATGTTCATTGTAACATTATTCATAATAAACAAGAGGTAAAAACACTGTAAATATTCATCAACTATGAACAGAAATTGCAGCCCGCACACTTGAGATAATATTCGCCACAGAAGCAAGGAAATGCAGGTCTCTGAAACAACCTGCGTGAGCCTTGAAGAGGTGCTGCTAAATGATCAAGTCCCACTGCACATGGACAAGTGTTCTTGCTTTTACTTAGCATATGAAGCCAGGGAGGAAGATGATGGAGACACTGGAAGTTGCTGTGCAGTAGATATACAGTTTCAATTACCCTAGGTGAAGCTTTAGACACATGCTAGTACAGCACTGAGTGCATGGGTAACATCATGGCACTAAACACATTAAAATATGTGTCTTCTAACACAATGAAACCATCTCTCTTATTCTTACATGGTAAATGTACATATTTTGAGATCGTTAATGCATAAGCCATGTTGTATAGATTTAAGATTTCTGGTTTTCCCCTTAAGTGAAAATAATGTGACTTTGATATTACATGAATTATGTAATTCTATTAACTACTTTGAGAATGAAAATACAGCTGAAACTGTATCTGAGCCTGAAGTTCAGTGTTACTGTTCACAGAAAGAAATAGAATGATATTAGAACTTTGATCCTTACTCCAGTGTGACTTCTCAACCTGCTCCCAAGTGGAAACTTCAAATTTTCCCTCTACCAAAAAGCATTAAATCAGAAAAAAAATTAAGTAGCTTCCTCTTCTTGAGGGATGTAGCGGAGCAGAGGGTCAGAGTTTGGGGTAGTTATCCTTTTGTCCTCTACCCCAAGGAGTCCACAGAGTAATATTTGAGAATTGCTACTGGAGATACAAGCTCAACCGTGATAAAAATAATTGCTGTCAAGCATTGAAAATTTACTCTGGGCCAAGATAGGACTAAGCAGTTTTCTTCTCTTGAGTAAATTAATCCTCCCCGTGGATTCTGGGGGAGAGATTATTAATTTTGTCATGACAAAAATGCAAAACATAATTGATAATTAATTAGCTAAAGGTCACTTATTCTGTGAGTGGCAGGACCCCAAATTGTCATTAAATACCCTCCCTGAGTATAGAAGCAGTGATTTCCATCACCCTCCTGACTGCAAGAGACTTCACCTGGTAAATAAGGCTCTCTGAGGGATGTGTTTTGCTGACCAGTGTTTTCTTTGCAGATATTATCAGATAGATGGGAAATCTGCTAAGTTTTCTCTGTGCTCTTGGAAACATAACATTTCATTTAACAAAGTATGTACTGTCTCTCACACTGTAGGGGGCTTATTTAAAAGATAAGCATATTTTTAAAGACTTATTTCTATTTGTATGTGTCGGTTTGGGTGTTTGTCACGTGTGTATATACCCATGTGGGCAAGAAGAGTGTGTCAGATCCCTGGAAGCTAGAGCTATATTTAGTTGTAAGCTATCTGACAGGATTGCTGCAAACTAAACTCAGATCATCTGTGAGAGCAACAAGCATTTTTAACTGCCAGGCCAATTCCCCAGCCCCAGCCAGTGGTTTGACATTAATTTACATGTCAGTTTCCATGTATTTTCAAACTCCCCTTTCTCTGTTCCATATTAAAACCAAACTATGTCAATGTAAAATTCTGATTGCTAAGGCCTTGTTAGCTTTAGTTCTGAGAGATTTGTGTATTATATCCCTGTCTTTGAGGTCACATACTCTCATTTATGAAATAAGAAAGAAGTTGATCAAGTGAATTAAAATTGTCACAGATAATCTTTACAATTAAAAGCAGGGAGCTGTGTATGTAGCTCAGTGATTGACTAATGCATAGCATACACAAGACACTAGGTTCAATTTCTAGTCTCACAATAAACAAACAAACAAACAAAGAGGAACAATGGCATAAATGCTTGGTAAGTGCCCTTTGTGATCATTTGATCTCTTCTAATCTTTTTAATTGTTTTTTTATGAGTAAGGAGTAAATAGCAAAAAACAAATGTGTTTTGTATAAAAAATATAATAAAACATAATCTAGAATATCCTGATAAACATCGAATCCCCATTGGTACTAGCATAGACAAGGGAAATGCAGGAGCCCTCAGGCAAAATGGTATACATGTATGATGGTCAATAGCATCTCCTATTGGTGATATTATTATATTCTCTTGTAGCAATATGAATTGCAGGAAAGTCTGCTTTTGAGGAGAAATATAGACAATGAGAGAAAAATCAAATGGAAAAATATGTTGAGGATGAGTCTAAATGTGAGGGGTCAAGCAACTAAAAATGGTTTCTAAGAATAGAAAATTAAAAAGGTTTACATTGGTCCAATTCATCCAACTCATGAAATTCTCCCCTGAAATAACCAAATATGTGCATGGATATTGATTTTAAGATACCCTGAAGATAATCCATAACTCATTGGCTACAAATTACAGTAGAGTAAAGTACTCTACTTTTAAGGGTACATTATACTAGCCAGCTCACTCCAGGACAAACAAGCTCCCCAGCTCAGAGTTCTTATTCTTAATCATGTATCTATCAACACCTCCATTACAGGCAGCTACTTATTCAGCAATTCCAAACCTAAGGCATGGACATCTTGGAAGAATCATAATTGTTCTGACCACAGACCATGCGCTGTCTTTGGAAATGTGGAATTTTGGGGTCTTCAGGGTGATTTTTATCTGCATGTGGTTTTCTCCTTAATTATTTTGCTTCAAATTATTATTTATGGTTTCCTGCTTCTAAGTGTGTAGGAAAACTGTGTGATGGTAGAATGAATACATTTTTGTAATAGTTTCTATGTGGTATAAGTACACCTTAAAAATTACACAAAAGCATGAGATATATATTTTTCTTGGTTATATTTCAAAATGTGGTGAATATACAGTCTGTAGCTAGAAGTTTTCCTGTGTCCTGCCTGGCCTTACATGGTCCAGACAAATCTCTCTCACCCACAGTCTTGCAGCTGCTTACAAAATAGTCATTCGGAGGCTTAATATTACTTGTAAATTATATGGCCTATGGCTCAGGCTTCTTACTAGCTAGCTCTTATAACTTAAATTAATCCATTTCTATTAATCTATGTTTTGCCACATGTTCTGTGGTATTACCTGTGTGTCATTACATGCTGCTCCCTGGATGGCGTCTTCTCTGCCACTACCTTTCTTCTTCGCCTCTGCCTTTCTTCTTCCTGTCCCTCTCCTGGATTTCCTGCCTGCCTCTAAGCTGCCTTGCCATAGGCCAAATACATTTATTTATCAACCATTCAGAGCAACATATATTCACAGCATACAGAAAGACATCCCACAGCAACAGTCCACATTAAATATTTGAACAAAAGAGTTGTAACACTAATATAGGTAAGTAAAGTTAATTCACTTCCTTTCTATTAAATGTTGGGAGCTAAAGACTTGGCACAATGTATATGCCCCCTTGTAGGAAAGTTGACTTTGATTTATCACAGACACTTCTTTATAAAAATAGGTTATCTGATGAGGTCCTTCTGAAGCAAGGGGAAACTTCAGGTGGGAAATGGTTCCCCCATATGGAAATATGGTTAACTTAGGGGAAGCAGTTAGAGGACTTTAAGCTACAGAGTCTCTCTGAGATGAAGAGGTTATGCTGTCCTGGACTCAAGTCACAGACTGGAGAAGAGTGATGACTTAAATATTTAACCCATTATTGAAAGCTGATGGTGTTTGGGTTTCTAAATTAGTACCTGTTTTGGTAAAACTGTCTGATTTGGGGGTGGTTAATTTTGCACAACAGAAGGTAAATTTAAAAGTAATTTTATTTATATTTCAAGAGAATTGAGAGGAGGCAAAGTAGTTTATGGAAAACACAGGGAAGACCTTATTCTATTTATATTCTGGTTCAAAATCACATTCTCCACATGAAAAGTTATTTTAAAAATTCCTCTGAAAGCATTCTGCTCATGCTTTTAATGAGTCAATACATTAACATCCCAGTGCTCTTTGCTAAGCTTTTATTTTCCTCTAGACACATTTAGCATGATGCTTGATCAGTCATGCTTTATACTCCGTTATTTTTCTTGTCTCTGATAGTAATCAATTTTTGGCACTGGAAGTCTGAGAAAGTCCAATGAAAGCCCACTGAATTTGTTGGATCAACTCTATTAACAGTACTGAACACACACACACACACACACACACACACACACACACACACACACACACATAAATTCTCATGCACACATATTTTCAAGGCAATATAAATACATTCGAAACAAGCTGGCATTCCATAACTCTTCTATCCACACAAGCTTTACTGGCAAAGTACCAATGTGAATTGTTTTCACGCTAACCTTCATATATTTGTTGTGATTCCAGAGCTGTTTTAATGGAATGAATATGTAAAGAAGAATTTTATGTATATTAAGGATACTCAAGTATTCTCTAAGAAGTACCTCTCCAGCCTTTCAAATCTTACATGAAGAGAAACAAAATGAAGGTGTTTACACCTGCCATCAATCTGTTCCTATATTTATGCATGCAAATGTACGCTTCCTTCTTTAAATTCTCAGGTGCAAGTTTTAGCGTTTTCATTATTTCTTGACAGTATCACAGGATACAAATGCAATAATTAATCATCATTCTCTATGGCTGATGCTTTGAAATAAAAATAATAAGTAATAAATATATTGTTATTTAAAATACTTATATTGTCTCAAGTATATTCTAAATAATTTACTTTATTGGTTCTGTGTTTCTCATTTTGGTCATGAAAAAATAGAGGTTTCACCTTGTTATAAATGACCTGTTCCCACAGAATCATTAAGTAACAGGACCAAGATTCAAAACTAAATAATTATGTGTGAAATGTCTAAATTCTTTCTGCTATGCATAATATGACCCAATAAATGGATATAATTTGCTGGAGATGAGTTGCATAACTTACTATTGTCAGTATTATTGAATATCTCATTTTACTTAGCCCAATACTGAGTCATTTGTGTGATGGTAGCTAATTCTTTGAGATATCACTCACTTGTTCAGACCCTGAATTCAGCTAGTAGACATAAATCTGACCCATGTCAGTCTGAGTACAACTCTCCTTCTTACATTAGACCCTAGATAGGCAGGTAGTCTAGATTTTATTTACCTTACATAAAATGCATAGGACAAGAAATAATTTGAATTTTAAGGGTTAATCAGATTTCTATTTCTGTCAATATATAATGGTATGTCTAGGGATGGGACATGTGGTAAACACTTTTATTGTTTATATAAAATGTCTACACATAACCTCATAGGATATTTTAGTTCACTTTGATTTTGCCTTTGGCTGTCATGAGGTTAGGTATAGAATTTTCTACTGGTGGCATCATGATGGTACTCACAATATTGTGGATTTTGAAGCATTTCTGACTGAGGATGTTTAAGCTGTTAATTTTCTTCCTGTGATCTTGGCTCATCAATTGCTTCCTGTAGTTAAAAGAAAGGAGAGTTGCTGTCTTTGTTAAACACATTTTAAAGTAAAAATAAATATTATGGGCATTTATAAAATTTATTCCATAAAGACACTGGGGAAGTGTCTTTGCTATCCTGACTTTATGTAAACTCATGATGGAAAATTGCCAGACAGCAAATAATATGAAGATATAGGGACTACAATGAAAAGTAAAATAAGTAAACTTTTAGAATAAACCATTAGATATATAGCATCAAAAAAATCTGTTCTGAGAAGTAACATGTTAAAAAGCACAACTTTCATTGATATGTGTGAAAAGTCACAGGTGTTTACATTTACACAGTATTTGCTATCTCACTGAATATTTCCAAAGAAAGCACTTCTTGTTCTGACTGCAAATGTGGACCTAGTTCATAAAATACCATGAGGAATAGTTCTAGAAGCACACTTGTCCAAGGAACTCTAAAACATTATTGATTCCAACTCTCTGTATTTGAAGTTAGAAACCTATAACCCAGATATTTAAATGGATCATCCCAAGATCTTCCAGATGTCAGGACATGAAGCCAGTTATACAGGTCTCATATTAATCCTAAACCTTTCCTTTTTGTGCTAGCCTGTGTGGTCAAGGATGCGAAAGATACTCTGTATTACTGTGATTGGTTGATAATTTTTCTTGGGATGCAGTTTCTATAATAAAGAAGCTTCCTGACATCTACATTATCAAGTCTATTCATATAGGAAGAGAGAACAACTTTAGTATTTGTTTTTTAAAATTTCTTAGAATTATTTATTTTCTTTTATGTATATGAGTGTTTTGTCTACATGTATGTATGTGTACATGTGTCTGTCTAGTGCCTGGCACAGTGAGTAGAGGGCTTTGGGTCCCCTGAGATTAGAGTTATGGGTGGTTATGAACCACCATGTGGGTTCTGCAAATTAAATCTGAGTCTTCTGAAAGTACAACAATTGCTCTTAACCCCATCGTCCTGCTTGATTTGTACACAATGTTCTTTGCCTTGGCTTTTCCTTTTCTGGGGATCTTATTTTATTTTATTTTTTTCCACAGAGATTTTTTTATTTTTTATTTTAATTTTAATTTTATAATTTGATTTAATTTTACATATCAGCCATGGATTCCCCTGTCCTCCCCCCAGCCCACCCCCATTCCCATCTCCTCCAGGGCAAGGACTCCCCTGGGGATTCAACTCAACCTGGTAGATTCAGTCCAGGCAGGTTCAGTCCCCTCCTCCCAGGCTGAGTCAAGTGTCCCTGCATAGGCCCCAGGTTCCAAACAGCCAGCTCATTCACTAAGGACAGGTCCTGGTCCCACTGCCTGGGGGCCTCCCAAACAGTTCAAGCTAATCAACTGTCTCACTTATCCAGACCTACTCTAGTGGTAGGATGACCAAACACCCTAACTGTCATGCTAGAAATTTCATCCAATGACTTATGGAAGAAGATGCAGAGATCCACGGCCAGGCCCCAGGTGGAGCTCCAGGAGTCCAATCGGCGAGAAAGAGGAGGGATTGTATGAGCGAGAATTGTTGAGACCAAGATTGGAAAAAGCACAGGGACAAATAGCCAAACTAGTGGAAACACATGAACTATGAACCAATAGCTGAGGAGTCCCCAACTGGATCAGGCCCTATGGATAAGTGATTTTATTTGTTTTATTATTTAAAATTGAGATTATACAAGACAAAGTCAAGACTAAGATGTGTTTCACTGGTTATCATTAAAAGCCTCATAATTTTATATTTCATGATGGGTAACTAATTTTACTGAGATATTTTTCCAATTTCAAATGTCTAACCACTTTTAGAAGTTAGAATCATTGCAACTCCAAAAAAAGTTACTATTTGTCCCCAAAGAATGAATTTGCAGAGGTTAGAGATACTGTTTAATGGTTAAAGTTCTTACAGCAAGCAAGAGGACCGGTTTTGGATTCCCAGAGTCCACATAAACATAATTCCACCATCAGAAGTTACAGATGGAACTGCCAGAGCAAACTAACTAGTGAGACTAGCCATATCCAAAAGCTCTGGGTTTAACTGAGAGACCAAGCTCCAACGAATAAGGGAAAGATCAATCCAGAAGGATTCTCCACATCAACCTTTGACTTTCATGTGCCCCAACACAAAATCCATATGCTGGTGCATCCTGCCTATACACATAATGATGAAAAAGAGTAAAAGAAAATAAATTTTCATGGGAAGAATTTTTTAAAAAATCTCATTAACAGTCCACTTGAACAATACTTGTTTTGAACTTTATGAGAGGAAGAAATGTTTCATGAGTTACTCTTTGAGGAAAATTTCTTGAGAAATTCCCTGAAAAATCTTTCATGTAAACATGACTAGATTCTAGTCCACAGATTTTTAGATACAACAATTTAGCACAAAATGATTGTTTGAGAAGATGCTAGGCTAGGTTGATCTTAAATATCCGTGGAAAATATAAACAATTAATAAAATATTTAATATACATGAATGCATTCATTGGCCAAGATAATTTATAAGCTATCACTAAGAAATGGGACAGACATGATCATTGAATCTACCCATGGGTTCTAAACAAATGAATTTATAATAAGATTTTTGACATGATTTCACCTACTTTCTGCTATTATAATATACTGGGAACTGTCTATTAAATTTAAATACATCTATCTGATAAGTTATATGTCTGTATATCTGTCCATCCAATTTATATATCTAGTCATACATTTACAAGTGTATAAATTAACTGTTTCTGTCTAACTGTGCAGTTTTCTACCAGGAGATATAACCAGTCTCTCATATTCTGACCATAAATGCTGAATGTACATTACATATAGTATACAATATAATTATAAAACAGCTATATAGACAACTCCATCTCCCCATTAGCACTTCAACCTCTGCTACCAGCTGCTGAGTCTACTGATTAATTATACTTAGGTCATGTTCCCATTCCCTTAAGAAGTGAAGCCAGGTATTCAGATCTTGGCTTAATCTCATGCTTATTCCTCTTTGAGTGTACCAGCATGTGTGACTAGAGATATAAAAGTTACATTCACACATGGCTGTGATTTAAATGACATTCTCTAGTGCTACAGGTTCAGTACTAAACATGGGTTTCTGGGTGCTGTACTATTAACTTTGTCCAGACAGTGAGAACAACTTTAGTATTTGATTTTGAGTTCTGCTACCTGCACTTTTCTTTCATTTTACTTGTTCTGTTGTTGTTCAGCTTCCACATGAAAAAGTCAAAATAAATATATTTTAAAATACTTCACTGATTTGAAATAACAGTTTCGTAGTTCTAGTCCTTCATTGAAAATGATGAAATAAATAAAGTTATTGGGTTGTTTTCCAAATCCAAATGTACAAAATGACTGTTGGGCCAAGGCTAGAACCCAAACCAGATGATCCAATTTAATCTGAGTAACACAGACCAATTTTAAAACTTTTTATCCT
>CABHPQ010152763.1:20000-50656 GCA_902168405.1 Peromyscus aztecus
CTTAAATAATTCTTTTCCAGTACACTCTTACATACCATTTGAAATAAACATTTAGTTTCATATATGAATTGATTCTATTATCCTAACATATCTATAATAATCTGCAATAATATCAATAAAACTTAGACTAGATGGATAACTGGAAGGAGAAAATAGAAGTTATGTTTCAAAACAAAGTGAAAAATCATCACATATGCTCAAATATACAAAGACAACCTTATTTAGTTGAAAACTAGAAAAAATTTGAACTTTCTAATTTTATCTTAAGTATAGTTCAAAGAATTTTAAACAGATCCATCCAAGTATCATAGCAATCATCTGTCACTTGATGTCTCCTCACTCATTATAGACAAAACAGTAGGTAATTTCCTATGGTTTCTCAAAGAACTAAATCACATAGTAGTGATGAATGCATAAAAATCTGTACATGAGAGACCATGTGCAACTATATGCATATAGTGATGATCTTCACATGCTTCAAACTTTGAATGGGCCATTAAACATGAAATGATCATTCAATATTATTTGACCATATTATAGGGCCTAGGATATCAGAAAATACTAGTTGGGAAAAAAATAAAATCATGAAATCCCTCACAAAGGAAGAGGAGACTTGTAGATGATCCATCCCTAACCCTGGAAACATATGCTAGTACCAAGTACTTTTTTTCTCCCAGCATATAAAAATGTTACAAAGAAATTCATCATGACTTTCAGCATATACATCTAATGCCAATGGTGTTGCCAAGTTGGTTCCTAACTGAGCAGTACATATATCAGAAACTATGGTTGTCCTTCTTGTCAGAATATAATGATGACAATGTGAGAATGATGCCCAATTCTGAGCTGTGGAGTGTGAGCTGCTTCTGTCTCTAGGAGAGCCAGTGTAATGGAACACTGGCAGGCAGACTGGCTGCAGATTCTGACCATCTGCTCAGCACAGACCTCCAAGAGATCATTCTGTCCCATGATGGAGAGATGGAATGTTGTCAGTATTCTGACAAACTCGGTAAAGCAAGGCAGTTAATGATGTATTTTTAAAAAACAGTATCTCAAATCTATCCCAACACTCTACATAGAAGGTTTGTTTATTCTCTAATCATATTTCTAGAATAAAAACAATATTGATGAACATCACTTGTGCAATAATTGTTCTTCTATACAATAGCTATTCGTATAACAACCCTAAGCAGGTAATTGAAGTGATTCGGAAAGAATAGATAAAAACCCTTACTAGAAAATTAAAAGAGTAATTATAAACCAGCCCTTTCATGTTAGTAAGAGGATATATTGTTATTACTCTTTTTTTCAGTTCTGAGGATGAAACTTTGGGCCTTGTGCATGCTAAGTAAAGGTAATATTTTTGCCTTTTGTGGCTTTGCCAGATAGATCGTAAACTGCCCAAAATATTGTGAATTTTTAATTAATTACCAATTTCCATGACATGATTCAAGGAAAGTACTTTTTGAATAGAAACTGCATAAGAAAAGTTGGAATGTTGCAACAGGGGGGTTGAAAATGAGAGCATTCATGTTTATGTAGCCATGAAGATTCTGCTTATCACAAAGCCACTGTAGGCTTTGCAGCCTATATATGTCAGGCTGTGGAACTCACCTTGGTATTGGTGAACTATTGGGACTCTTGCATATACAAATGCAAAGTGTGGACCCAACTAAGCATTCCACACCCACAGCGAGAGATTTTTTTGTCTAGTCCTGTACATACTGAAGTTTTTATATTGAGACAAAATGATAGTAATTTAAAAATAAATAAGCAGAAAATTTTGAAGAATTTATTACAATGTAAAAGAAACTAATACCTGGCTACTTTTATATGATATTATATGTATGTAGGACAAACTCATCCTTTCATTCAAAAATCATTAATTAGGTACAAACAATTCTTAATTTTAACAGCCATCACTTTTTTTCCTTAGGCAGCTTAGCAGTCTAAATACAGAACACATTTAGATTAAAAAGCAACACAAGTTTTAGTTCTTCCATTATCTCATCTGGAATTTTAAAGCAAGCTACACCATCTAACTTAGTCTTTCTTTCCTTGACTATAATTTACAAAAATAACAAACAGCAATTGACGTGAATATCTAAAAAAGATAACATAGACAAAATTCCCTACAGGCTTATATACACAGGAGATGGTTAATAAATCATAGGTTTCTGATGATATTTTATTGCTACAAGTGAGAAGCTGTCCTTACTCTTCATGTTTAATTTGTCTTTAATTATCAGAATACTGTGGGTTCTGCAATCACAAAGACCATGGTAGTATCCATATCCTTCTACCCGAGTCACTATCTAAGCCTATCTAAGCATACATTTCAACTTTAAAATGAGGACAATAACAGTAGCTTCTTCACAGAGTTGAGTTGGGAATTACAGTAGAAAACATGTTTAGTGTTTTGCCCAGCATTGGTTTAAGTAGTTCTGGAATTCTCATTTTCTTGCATACATTTCCAGAAGAGGGACACATTGGTGCTTCTGATCACCTTAAGGCAGAATTTTAAAGTTTTATTTGTTTCATATTTAATTATGGGGAACACCGTTAGGAGTCTGTTTCTGAACTTATAAGACAATGTTATAATTGGCAGTAAAACATTTAGAATTTTTCTATATAAAATTCTGATCAGTATACTACACTTTCTTTATCCCTACATGACACTTACTCTCTTGAACTTATGCTTTTTATTCACTGCTCCAACCCTCAATTCTTTCTGAGTATATATGTATTCATTTTTCATATTTTAAATGCTTATTTATTGATAAACATTGATGATTAAGTTTCAGTATAAGAAAAGGAGATGCAAGCAGAGCAAATGCTTGCTGGCTAGTTTTTTCTTGTCTCATATAACCTAGGATCTCCTGCCTAGTGAACAGTGCCACCTACTAAAGTCTGGGTTTTCTACTTTAGTTAACAATCAAGATAATTCCCCACAAGCTAACCTGATTTAGGGAATCTCTCAACTAAAGTTGTTTTCTTGGGTGATTATAGGATGTGGCAAATTGAAATTCAAGATTAATGTTACAGTGAACCTGTGGCTTTTTTGAGCTTTCCTACAGAGCAATGTTGAGGTATACTTATAGTAGTATGGGAGTCCCCCAAACAGGTGCTTTACCTGAAAGTCCCCACTGCTTCATGGAGTCATACTTTTAGTTAACCTCATACTTCCTACATGTTCAGCATTTCTCAAGAGTACTGGCAGTTGACTGAGACTTATCAGAAATCTCTGGAGGGTCCTGTGTCCCTCTCCTCCTCTTTCTGCTAGAAATTGTTAATAGTTCCATTACTGTTAAGGTTACCATAGACCTGGATATCACTAGAGTATTTGCTCAGCTATAGCCATGGCTACCAGGCCAAGGCAATTTTTATGCTATTATGCCTGTAGGAAAATGCCACACTACTCCAATGTGCCATAATGTTATATGCATAGGCATAAGGTTAGTATAAGTATTCTGTACTTTGCTCTTCTCCATCCAATATTTGCCATTGTCAGCTAAAATAATATATTTATGAAAAATCAAATGTATATTTATAATAGTTCTCAAATTTTATTCTCAAATAAAGTCTAAGTATTAGAGAATAACAAAAATAACATCTTTTAACTTAGTCCCTTAATGGAGGGACTCTGTAGTCTTACAGTGAAATGTTTGGCCACTGGGTCATCTGTAGCCACAAGACTCATAACTTCCTGGAGTTACTTCAAACATTGCCTACTTCATCGTTTGGTATACCCACAGACAATGTGAAAAAATTGAGATCTGAAGAAAAGTCCTTCTATTTGTTCTCTTTTGCTTAATATTTAATTTGGAAATAAGAATTATGTGAATGACAATGTATCCTTTTGCAAAGGGCTAGTAGAAACAATCAAGACTAAACTTGAACAGCAACTCCCAAATAGAGCTCTGGGTTTCCCAGAGATTCTCTGTGCTGGTTAACCTAAGCCCTTGTCTGCCTTATTGAAATTCATTGTTTTATGGTGATTCTTTTGTATGTTTCTCAGATCAACTTCCTTTTAACAATATGAAATAAATCTTGGAATATAAAGACATGCAGTTACAGATGTTTACTTACAGGTCTAAAATTTGATTATATGATGAAAAATCTTAATCTGTTCAGCCTTTAAAACAGTTTTCCCATTCAATTCCTGGTGCTTATCTGAAATCATCTCCAATTAAAAGATGAGGCCATACTAGGTATACATTAGGGCCACTCCCTGTTCCCTGGTGTAGCAATATTCTGAAATGTTTTCCCAACAAAGAATATATTTATTGCTTCTGTTTCCATTATTTTGGGTTGTTTTAGAATATCTGAGTTTTCTATCCTTGCCATAATTGTATTTCCTGAAACCAACTGTTGGCTGTGTTTTGTGATTCTTCTCAGTGGGCTTCCCTTGCAGATACAATGTTCTTTCCCAGCCTATAAGAAGTCAAAGACTTTCTTCTGCTGACCCCAGGAACCTCGGAAAACTTAGGAGTATTTATTTAAGTAAGAGTTTTTATGTTTTATCCCTAGGCACATCATATTTATTGATTGCAGAGATTACATTTGTATTGATGTTATTCACTTTCTCATTATAAGGGAATTTAAGGCTCACAACCAGAACTAAGGATTGACACTAGGCATGTAAACACTGTTATCCTAAAACACCAGGAAAAACCTGTTCCTTTCAGTTCTCTAAGTTTTAAGGCTCAAACACATTAAAAAAAAAATCTTTTAATTTATGGTTGAAACTTGAAGCCTTACATAACTGGGAGGATTTGCACCTCCAGGACCAATTATCCAGTTTCCAAATTCTCTTTAGCATGTGCTGGCATTGATGCACCACTTAGAATTCAAACCACAAGCTTTATAATGACTGTAAGTACTAAACTTAGATATTCCTAAGCCCTAAGAGTCTACCCTTGAAGGCTGTGCTGCTGGAAGAGGATATCTGATGCCTATAAGAGAGAAATCTTTTAAGATTCAGGGTTTTTTGTTTGTTTGATTGTTTGTTTTTGTTTTATCAGCTATGGCAAAAGATGTAGAATTTCTATTATGAACCTGATTTATAGCATTTAGTGTTGATGCAGGTTTAAATTATAACTACTTATTAGTGACAAATACAGCTGACTTAAAAATGAACCCATTTTCATGATCTCTTAACACCACATACATCTTATTTTACCTGAGGAGTCCTAAAAGTTGACAAACTAAATGCAGGTTTCTAAAGTATTTTATATATGATTTTCTAAATTGGAAGTTAATTTTGATTACAGAAAATTTTATTCATAGGAAACTCATGTGAATTTTATGGTGACTTTTAGAAATAATTGAAGAAAAACTAAATTGTTTTGAAATTTTTCAAAAATGAACATTTAGTTGGCAAATATTAAACATTCTGCTATTCAACTTGGTTGACATAGCAAAATTACACAGAGAATTTTTTGTAGCATATATACATACATACATACATACACACACACACACACACACACACATACAAGCATCAGTGGATGCAATCTTAAAGCAAAATTAGACTTTACATATATGGTTTCTTGTCATTATGGAAATTTACATACATAATGTTCTGAGCACTGTACATAATTCACTAATTGTAGAATTCCATATTACATTTAATACTCAGTTTTCAATGTCAGTCTAAATTTAAAAATTATGTCAGCAATAACATAGTCTGAGAAATGGTACTATATATTTTTTCTACATATAACATTTTGATGATGAACATTTCATATATAGATTGCATACCTTCCCTGAAGTAGGGCCACTGGTCAATAACACTAAGAATAAATGAAATAGAATGATAAAGGGCCTGTATTTTTGAGAAACCAAGATTCTGAATATTTGCCAGACAAAAAATAGCAAATGTATATTTTTACTTAATATTAATTCTGTATTTGGGAGGATTTTAATAAATGTATAATTTTCTTCTTTTTCCATATATATATATATATATACATATATATACATTTCCTGGCAAGTCCTATATCATTCTGCACCATTGACAGCATCACCTTTTACAACATAGGGTATCACTAATTGAATTAGGATGCCTGGGGTAATATATATATATTACAAATATATACTCTGGGCGGTGGTGGCGCACGCCTTTAATCCCAGCACTCGGGAGACAGCGCCAGGCTGATCTCTGTGAGTTTGAGGCCAGCCTGGGCTACCAAGTGAGTCCCAGGAAAGGCGCAAAGCTACAGAGAGAAACCCTGTCTCAAAAACCAACCCCCCCCCAAAAAAACCAAAAAAAACCAAATATATATATTTCCTTCCAAGAAGCACAGATTATTTGGTTATGCTTACCATTACTTTGTCCAACCAACCCAGAGATAAGTGAATTTTTGTTGTATTGTCATTTTCTTTGGCTGAGTGAATCCATGCACTCATAGAGGGAAAACCTTCAGGATAGTTGCTTGATGAGAGAATAATTAATTGGTCTGAGAAATGCTAGGGTAAAAAAAACATGTTTATTTCATGTAACCCCAGAAAGCATAGTTATATGGCAATATCTTCCTGGGCATAAATGTCAAATGAGTTGGGAACTGGAATAGATAAGCTTTAAGCAAGAGAAGCTAAAAGGAGGTGCTGTATTCATCTGGCAACGTAGTAGTGGGTAGTTCACATCCATTCCTGTGTGATTAGTCTAATAGGCTCGTGGCTCAGGATTATGAGTGTCATAGTGTACTCAGTTACCCCCTTTCCAAACAACTTCATCTAGAGGGATTCTGGCATGGGCTACAGAGCACAGAAACTTAATCTAAATATAAATATTTTCTTTGCTGATTCAAAGAATTATTTCATTTATGTTCTGAGACTAAATGTAATTACATCTCTTCCACCATCTCGTTCTTCACTCCAAACTCTCCCACTTTCCTCTGCTTCCCTTATTTCAAATTCATAGCCTCATTCTTCATTAATTATGAATTGAACAATACATATTTATTTATGAATACACACATATATACATATATGTATATTAAATATGTACGTACAAACTGCTCAGTATGTATGGTCTTTCTTGTATGTATGTTTGCAGGGTTGACTATTTGGTATTTGATAGCCAACTGGCATACTATTTCCTAGGGAAGACTATTCTGCTTCCAGCCTTTCAGCTTTCACCTGATAAGTACTTATGTGGTATGGACTTCTCTTCCACAGTGGCTGCTCTACAGAATCCTCATATGGCCGGTACTAGGCACTTTAGAGTGATTGCAGAATGGATAGGCTTTCAGCTTAGGGAAATGGAAAGCTCCCAACTCCCTCAAATGTTATTTTGTGTGTCTTCTGTGGGGCTGCAGTTGCTTGTGACACTAAGAAATTATTTGCCAGTGCTTTTGTAGTATTCCCTGGAACAGTCATGGCACATTACAGCCCAGTGCTTAGTACTGAGCACTGATGAAGAATGTCCAACTGCAGAAATGAGAGGAACCCTATCTTTTTAGAATTGTACACCAATTTCCCTAAATCCAGTGAAACAGTAGAATTTGTCACCTGTATCATATTGATACGGTGTCTTAAACAGAGCTTCGACCAAGAATAAAGACAGTTTCAAAAAGAAATGTCCATCTGGAATGGTTTCCTGCCCATGCCATGCTTCACTTGGCTTGCAGCAGATTGTGCAACCTTTGGACTCTTACTAAGAATAACATAATTGCAGATGGCTGCATTTACTAGCTTGTCTAATCTCCCATTCCCTTACCCCAGGCATCCTGATTCAGTGGGTGATATCCTATGTTGTAAAAGGTGATGCTGTCAATGGAGCAGACTGCTAGGGCTTGCCAGGTAAGCAGGATGTTTTGATTACACCCTGCATTTGCTCACCCTCTCAGTGTGTGATA
The DNA here is from genome assembly GCA_902168405.1 of Peromyscus aztecus. Taxonomy (NCBI): domain Eukaryota; kingdom Metazoa; phylum Chordata; class Mammalia; order Rodentia; family Cricetidae; genus Peromyscus; species Peromyscus aztecus. The sequence goes on from CABHPQ010152763.1 coordinate 27,863, forward strand.
AGGCATTCAGAACAGTGGGATCCTTCTCACGACTCACTAAAAATTACCTCTACTCTTTAAGATAGATATATTTTATCTAAAACTGAATGTGTAATAGTATGGTTAACAATACGTTTCAAGTAAAATAATGAAAACCTAAGTGTAAAGAACTGTATAAAAGAGACTTAATTGATATTGAAACAAAAAATAAAAACAAACTAAACAAAAGCTACCACTGGTAACCCTGTATTCTGAAATTCCTTGTACCGGCAATGTAATCAATAAATTAGGAGGCCATAAATTTTAAGAAACTGCCAGCAACCAGTGCCAAGTAATCAGTACCTCCATTCTCTTTCTGATAGTCTGTATTTAGATGTATTTATCACAAGTATAATGCTGAGCTAATCCTAAGTTTGATGCTGGATATATGTATGTAGTTATAGGTGGATACAAGGGGCAATGTAGGGAATGTAATTCAATCCAGCAGAGTTAAAAGCCTAATGGAAACATGCTAGCATTCTAAAAGAAGCCTACAAAGTAGTTTGAGAATTTACAGATTTTGTTATTGCTTTAGCATTTGTTTTTGTCAGATCTAAGATCTCTTGAACTGATTTTTATCTGTTTTCTTGCCTCTATTTCCAAGGCTACATGTGTCTGCTTTTTCTATGTGCAACAGACTCCCAATGTTTCTCCATTCATCTAGGTTTCTTTTTCTCCAATCATCTTTTTTTTTTTAAAAAAAAAATATCCAGTTCTTACACATTAGCCTGAGTTCAGGGAATCTTGCTGAGGAGAGAGAGGAAGGATTGTAGGAGCCAAGGGATACAAGGACATCACAAGAGAACCCATAGAAACACCTAACCTGGGCTCATAGGAGCTCAGAGTCTGAACTAATAACCAGGGAGCCTGCATGAGACAGACTTAAGCCTCCTACATATATGTGACAGTTGTATAGCTTGGTTTACTTGTGGGAGTCCTAACAGCAGGATCAGTGGCTGTCCCTAAAGCATTGACTGACTTTTGGAAACCTATTCCTCATACTGAATTTCCTTGCCTAGCTTTAATACAAGGTGAGGTGCTTAGTCTTATTGCAACTTGATATGCCATGCTTTGTTTCTGAACAGAAACAGAGGAGGAGTGGATTGGATGGGGGCAGAAAAGAGGTGGGAGGAGGAAATGGGAGGAGAGAAGGGAAGGGGAACTGCAGTCTGGATGTAAAATAAACAAATAAATTCAATACAAAATAATATCCTGCTCAAAATATTCTTGTCAAGATAATCAACTCACTATTTTGCATAAAATGGTTCTAAGATTAATTGTAACATTGAATATTGAGTTTAAATCCTATTACTTGTTTATAAGATTATGTCCTTGCCTACTTTTTGTGCTTATGAGTGTTGGTGTATGTATGTCTTTGTTTATGTGTATGTTTCGTTACATGTACATGTGTATATCCATGAGTGTATGGTGGCCAGAAGTCAGTTTCTGGCATCTTACTAAGTCACTTTTCACCTTATCTTATGAGACAGTCTGTTACTGGACCTGGAGTTTTTCAAGTTAGTAGACTGCCTGGTCAGCACCCTTAAGGACCTCTTACCTCTGCCTTCCCAGTCCTGGGAGTGCTGTATCAGCTTTTTGTGTGGTTGTTGGAGGTTCAAACTCTATTCCCAGTCTTCCTGACTTTTCTGCTTTCTCAAGCAAAACAGAACAAAGCAAACGACCTCACCAATCTCTGTTAGCTGCTGCATACCCTCAGCATATGTTACGTGACTGTGCCCAATCCCATAACACTGTCTTTCACCATCTTCGTTTGCATGCCACAGAGAAGCTCTGAATCTGAAATTGTATGATCCTCTCCATTCATCTCTCCATTTATCCATTTTTAATCTATTCCATTTTAATTCAGTATTTGCTTGTCATCTGTCATGAGTGAGGTATAGTCATCATTACTAAGGGGGCTATCACAATCATGACAGCATGTAAAGGCACACCATTCATACCATGACTTTGTTCTGGTAAAAATTTTTAAGGCCTGCACTAATTATCATACAGTCTACCATCTAATCTAATGTAAGTTCACAGCATAATTTCTCCAAGTGCCCAAGCATCCACTGGGTCTCTAAGCCATTAAATTTCTTGTGTAATTTCCTCTTGTTTCTCATTGCAACCAGAGAACTGCATAGCATATAACTTGTTCTCTCCTAGTCATACGCAATTTTGTTTCTGCTGTTTTAGCTGAGGTAATGGTCATAACATAAAGCAAGCAAGTTAAAGTGACTAATTTAATAGGATTTATTTCATTCATAATCTGGTCCAGCCATCACCTCTTACTAGTTAAAAAACATTTTACTTGTTGAAAATTGCTTCCAATTAATCTTTCCCACTGGCCCTGGAAAAACACCACTGTTATCTATTCTGTATCTTTAATATAAATGAACAATGTGTGAACTTTTGTATCTGGCATCTTTCACTTACCACACTGTAGTCAGGCTCATCTATAATGTATGATGTTCCAGTATTACATTCCTGTTTTATTGCTGAACAGTAATTTAATCTGTATGTATGCAGCAGTTCATAATTCGTCCACTACTGGCCACTTGAGTAGCTGCTGCCTTTGAGTTGTGATGAATAATATTGCTATGAACAGGAATATAATTGTATTTGTTTAAGTAGCTGTTTCTTACTGTTTAATATACATATGTAGGTGAACATTATTGTGTCAAAACATGATTTTATTTCACTCTTTTTTAGGTACCATCAGTTTATCTTCCATGCCAGGTGACCCATTTTATATTACCACCAGCAATGTACAAGAGACTCCAATTCATTCACATCCCCCAACACAGTTTATCCAGGAGATATTATATATCCCTTCCCAGGGTAATTTATGTGTCTCTCTTTGTTACCTAGCTTCTCTAGGGCTGTGGATTGTAGCCTGGTTATCATTTGATTTACATCTAATATCCACTGGTGAGTTAGTACATACTGTGTTTGTCTTTCTGGGACTGGGTTACCTCACTCAGGGTGATATTTTCTAGTTCCATCCATTTGCCTGCAAATTATCATGATGTCATTGTTTTTCACCACTAATACTCCATTGTGTAAATGTACCAACTATATTTTCTTTATCCATTCTTCAGTTGAGGAGCATCTAGGTTGTTTCCACATTCTGACTATTATGAATAATGCTGCTATGAACATAGCTGAAAACGTGTCCTTGTTGGTATGATTGAGCATCCTTTAGGCATGTGCCCAAAAGTGGTATTGTTGGTTCTTGAGGTAGATTGATTCCCAATTTTCTGAGAAACTGCCATACTGATTTCCAAAGTGGCTGTATAAACTTATACTCCCACTAGCAGAAGAGGAGTATTCCCCTTACTTCACATCCTCTCCAACATAAGCTATCATCAGTGATTTTTAACTTAGCCATTCTGACAGATGTAAGATGGTATCTCAGAGTAGTTTTAATTTTCGTTTCCCTGATGACTAAGGATGTTGAGCAATGCCTCAAATGTCTTTCAGCCATTTGAGATTCTTCTGTTGAGAATTCTCTGTTTAGATCTGTAGCCCATTTTTTAATTGGATTATTTGGTATTTTGATATGTATTTTCTTGAATTCTTTATATATTTTGGAAATCAGTCCTCTGTAAGATGTGGGGCAGGTGAAATTCTTTTCCCAATCTGTAGGCTGCCATTTTGTTTTATTGACTGTGTCCTTTGTCTTATACAAGCTTTTCAGTTTCCAGAGGTCCCATTTATTAATGGTCAATCTCTGTGTCTGTGCTACTGGTGTTATATTCAAGAAGTAGTCTCCAGTGTCAATGCATTCAAAGCTACTTCACAGTTTTTGTGATATCAGGTTCAGTGTAACTGGATCTATGTTGAGGTCTTTGATCCATTTGGACTTGAGTTTTATGCATGGGGATAGATAAGGATCTACTTGCATTCGTCTACATTTCAGCATCCAGTTATGCCAGCACCATTTGTTGAAGAAGCTTTCTTTTTTCCATTGTACACTTTTGGTTTCTTTGTCAAAAATCAGATGTTCATAGGTATGTGGATTTATGTCAGGGTCTTTTTTCCTCAAATTATTATTTTTATTGAAATACAGATTTAAGAAATGTGAATCTTTGCCAAAACTTCAAGGGAAAATACAATTCACATTTCTTTGTTACTTGAAAAATAATTTCAGTCACAATGAATTAAGTTTAACGCACTATATAATTTCAATTCCAATGAATTATGTATAATCTACTATAAACAACATGGAGCTTTCCTTGAACTTTAGAAGTAAAAAAATAATCTCCCCTCTACAATGTTACTGTGTTAATATCACAGCAACTGTCTACTAAGTAATAACTATGTTTCAAAAAAACCCATTCAATAAAATTCATCTTTTCTTCTTTAACGGCTATATAAATGGCCATTTCTATTTTCTTAGCTTAAAACCTAAAGAATTGAGTTTAGAACTTCATAAGAAGTCAGAACTAGTATAGAATATCATCACTTCTGTAGCTTCAGGACAAAATTGGGAAAACAAATGAGAGTCAGAGGCACCTGCGAGACACCCATTGTGCTGTGGCATTTAGAGTGCCTTCCTCATTTGTATTCAGAGTCTTCTATTATACAATGCAATATTTATCTGTGGTATTTTCTATCACGATGTGATATATGGGTGGTATGAAAGTCAAAGAACTTCTATATCAGCAAGGAGCTCTTCCCTTGGTGGCACCAGAAGCTTGAGAAATGCCTACCCTTTCTATACTTCCTCTTCTGCAATTTATCTGTGAGGTTTTTTCTCATTCTTTAGAGGTCTTATTTTATTTTATATTTCCTCTTGTAAATGTCATAATACAGTTCTAGTCCAAGCTTCATCTCCAAAAGTCAGTTTTAATTCCTATATCCCAGACATTCTCAAATTAATTCCTACTATGCTCAATATAAAAAAAAAAGACTGATGAGTAGCTTGAGCTGTATAATTTATGTTATGATTAACTGACTTGCCTCCTTACTTCTACATGGCATTAAATATCCTAAAGTAATCATTTTAATCTGAGATTTATCCAGCTGCAAAAATCTTTTTTTAATAGAAGTGCTAATGATCCAGTAGCAAAGTAAAGAATCTATAAAAAGACAAAAGTTCATATTTAATACCGTGGTAAAGTCTCAGTTTAGATTATCACATTGTTGTGATGCTTTTGTGCTAGTGACAGGATAAAACGTTCCCACAGATGCTATTAAACCACACTGTTAGTTTTGTTGAATGATGCTGTGTTTTGGCAAAAAAAAAAAATGTTTTTCTTTGCTAAAGAGAGTCTTACATTTTCTAACCATTTCATAATTATATTTGATGAAGTTAATAAATAGCTGTTGATTCTAGAAAATTATTTCAAATGTGTAAACAAAAACAACTTAATGTCAGGAGAAAAATGGTTTTGTACTAAGCCCAGGAATTTTGCCCAAGTCTGTGGGCATTCTTAGCATCTCAAGCCTCTTTGTCTATATTAAATGCCAATATTCTTAGGATGGAGTTGTTCTGTTGTTTTTTTAGATTGCAAAAGGGATGCAGCCCAACTTTAGCAGTTATAGCCTTAAATTTTAATTTGAAAGTGAGTATCAGTTAAATTATTGGAATGATAGAATGAACAATAATTTTTTTTTTGTGCTGTGGCTGAATTCAAGAAACTGAAACCACACTATGTAAAACTGTCCTGAGTGGATAGTGAATGATAGTAAATGATTCCACTTTCAGCAGACTAAAATGATACCTAGTGTGTGTTAATAGAATGCAAAAGATTAGATGCCACTGAATTGTTCCCAGCCTTAAGAGAGCACCCCTGGCATGTTCACCCAATGAACTGTATTTTCCCTTGAAGTTTTGGCAAAGATTCACATTTCTTAAATCTGTATTTCAATAAAAATAATAATTTGAGGAAAAATTATAGTTTGTTCTCCATTTCTCATATCTTCAAGAAGAATCAAATTTGTCAGTTTCCTGAAGAAATTGTAATATGGCATATTTTCGGATAAAGCAAGGTTAAGAAGAGGAGGGTTAAGTAGATGAATTTTATCCATTTTCCTTTTTGAATAAAACATTTGATGAAATTGCAAAGTGGAAACTCACTATCTGAAATTAATGGCTGATTTCCAATTAGGTAGTGTCATTTTAAGACTTTTATGTTCAAAGAATATCAAGGAGTATAGAAAGAAAATCGATTTATTAAATGCCTTAAATTGAAGGGTACTCCAGAAGAGATTAAGTAACATTTATATGAAAGTTCAATTATCCTATTTATTCAAATATATAATTTATAATAAATATGAGATTTCAAATCAGGTATAATTTATGTTATTGGTTTTATTTATATATCACAGAAAGTTATAAAGCCTGTGCTGATGGGTCAGTGTCCCCAGACAGAGACTGCAGTTCAGACCCTCCTGATAGTGTAGTCATGGAAATGCTCCCCATCTTCTATCAGCACAGTATATGGCCAACATCCTTGCAGAGGATAGACAGGAAATGGTGTAGATTTGTGTGTTGGAACTCATAACTGGAATGGAAAAACCTGACTGACCACGGGGCAATTTTAACTGACTCTGCTGTTGTGACAGTTTGAGAGTGAACCTCAAATCAATTCACAGAGACGTTAGTTATCCTCATAATGTTCATATCAACATTGCACCAGTGGTCACATCTTACCTCCTGATTGGTACTGTAGTTTTAAGGTTCAAAGTAAGACCTCTGGTGACTTTATTTCCCCAGCAACCTAACTAGTGCTTTCTGGTACTGTGGAAGCTACCCTATAAGGATTTAACATGTTCAGCTTCAGCTTGATTTGTTTGTATGATGCGAGGAATATGGTGTTTTCTGTTGTTAGTTGTTTTTCCCACCACCCAGCTCCCCAATAAATCACACATGGAGTCTTATCCTTAATTATGAATGTCCGGTCTTAGATTGGCTTAGTTTCTTGCCACTTTTCCTTAATTTATTCTGACTACCTTTTGCCCCTGGGCTTTTTCTGTTCTCTAACTTTTGTAAATCTTACTTATTCCATGGCTTGCTGTGTAGCTGGGTGGTTGGCCACTGGAGTCCTCCTTCTTCATGGCTGCTAGATTTATTTCTCCTCCCAGATTTCTCCCTCTATATATTCTCTCTGCCTGCCAGCTCCGCCTAGCCTTTCTCCTGCTTTGCTAGTGGCTAGTTCTTTATTAGACCATCGGATGTTTTAGACAGGCACAGTAACATAGCATCACAGAGTTAAACAAATGTAACATAAACAAAAGTAAGACACCTTAAAATAATATTCCCCAACAATTTTAGCAATATGGTTTTATCATCTAGTTCTGGTGGGCAACCAATAAAAATGGTAAGAATCTGTCTTGACTTGGGGGTCTCTATCATCAACACTTTGAATATAAGGTATCATCTTATGTTTGGAAGTTCCATATGCCATTTTCAAACTGCACTTCCTTTTGTTTAAACCCTTTGTAGTCCCTTGAAGTACACTATTCCACCCCCCTCCATGCTTAAACCTTCTCACACCTTACCTATGTAAAATCTAAATAATATGCCTGGCTTATTTTGGTGTGGGTGATGGTTCTTTGCTCCACTTTGTCTGCTGGTTGGCAAATAACAAAAGTGCAAGGTTCAAAGGTACATGATGATGCTTTGGTACATGTGCAGACTGTAGAATAAATAAATCAAACCAATATGTATATCTATCGTTTCAAATAATCATAATGTCATTGTTAACTGCAGGCACCAGACTACACACTCATACATGTCCAAAATGCACCCTTCCTTATTCACTGAAACTTTACCCTTAAAAATATCTCCTCATTCCTTGTTTCCTATCCTTCTTCTCTCTAATGGGTCCAACATTTTAAGATTCCACATACATAAGTGAGACGATAGAGGATCTGTGTATCTCTCCCTGGCTTATTTTGCTTAGCGTGTCGTCTTGTTTCATTGATGCTGTTGTAAAAGATACTAGGGTGGTATTTATCTTACACATCAAATAATTCTTAAGAAGTTATTTACATATGATAGACGTTTCTTTTGATTCCACATTTTCCTACAAGGAATGATATTGAAATGAACATGGAAATAAATAGATATGCACAAAAAAACCACTGGATCATTATAAGTTCTTGTTTAAATTTTTTGAGAAGCCTTCATATATCTTCATGATATTTGTTCTCATTTGCATTTTTACCAATGGTCAAACTAAAGATCCTCTCTTCCATTCTGTAATCATTAGCTACTATTTGTTGACTTTTTGATACAATACATTCTGAAAGTTGTATGGTGTTACACCATTGTGATAGAGTTTGTGTTTTCCTTGGTAATTAGTGATATATTTCTAATAGTTGTTCAACAATTGTGTAATTTCTCTGAAAAAAAAAAACAGCTTTTGGGTCTTTTAACCTCTTTGACTTAAGTTATTTGGTCTTCTTGCCATAAATTTACTTGTTTTCTTTGTGTGTTTTGGATGGTATATCCTTGCCAGATGTATGGCTGCAGTTCTTTCCCTTTGTTCCATAGCTGTTCCTTTTTTGTTCTTCTTGCTTCGTCTAGTCCCAGTACCTTATAAGAAGGAGAAAACATGGATTTTGCCAGGACTGTGATATTGTTCTAGGTTGCTTTAAAATGTGATATGCTCAAGTATAAAACATTCACAAGATTGTCAATGATCACATCCTTATGAGTACTCTACATGAGCTGGCATCATGGTAAGCAGTGGTTGGATCTGATGGGGTGTAGCCAGAGAGAAAAGGTCAGAATAGTGCCATGAAGCCAAGAAATTTGATTCTGCTCATTTTGTATTTATCATAATTTAAAAATAATTAATATTTGTTAAAACATTTGTTTGTTGACTGAGTATACATTTTAAACAAATTAATTCAGTGACTGTTTTCAACATTTGACTATAAAATATTTTATTCATTTACTAAATATCACTAAAAACACACATAAAAGAACAAATAAGTCTTAAGGAATCATCAAAAAGATTTCCAGCAAGATGTTAATTTCCTTTAAGTTATGACTAAATATGAAAACATTAATCATTCCTTGAGAACTTCTCCATTACTCTGAGTATTTTCTTTTCTTTCTTTTTTTGGTTGTTTGAGACAGGGTTTCTCTGTGTTATTTTGGTGCTTGTCCTGGATCTTGCCTTGTGACCAGACTGGCCTCGAACTCACAGAGATTCGCCTGGCTCTGCCTCCCGAGTGCTAGGATTAAAGGCGTTCCCTGCCGCCACCACCACCCTGTGTACTCTGAGTATTTTCATGCATAAAGTATTTATTTTGATATAGATAAGACAGTATTGTAGCCTTAAGTTTTCTAAGGTCCTGCACAGCTGTGGTCCTACGTTCCTCTGGTCCCGCTCAGCCCCATGGTCCCTCAGCTTCTTATAAAATAATCATTCAGAGGCTTAATATTAATTATCAACTGTATGGCCTATGAGAGGCCTCTTGCTTGCTAGCTCTTATAGTTTAACTCAATTCATGACTATTAATCTCTATATCACCATATGTTCCGTGGCTTTATCTGTATCCAATTACATGTTGCTCCTAGGATGGCAGTCCTGCATCTCCCTCACTCCACCTTTGTCTTTCCTGTCTCTCTCCTTGGATTTCCTGCCTGCCTCCTAGCTGCCTTGCCATAGGCCAAAGCAGCTTCTTTATTAACCAATGGGAACAACATATATTCAAAGCATACAGAAAGTCGTCCCCCAGCACACTATGGTAGTTCTAGGTTAGGAATTGCAAAATGCAATAACAAATATGACTTTATAACTATCATCAAAAAAATTTAAGAGCAGTACAATGACAATTGGGAGAATCAAAATGTATTCATTTTAATTATTTGTACTAAGTTTCAAAAAGTGGTTAGGATTGAATGACCTAAACAAATGAATAGTCTGGGATGACAGAAAGTGCATCAAGTAATGCCATGTGTCAGAAGAGGCAGTTAGTATAGCTACAGGACTTCACACTAAGGGGCTATCAGAGCAGATTACCAAAAACCTGAAATTGTAATTAATATTTTAACATTAATCTAATTTGATCAGGCAAGTAAAAAGGTTTGTTTTAAGCCATGGGTTGAAATAATAAGCTATATAATTGAAAGACAAAGTTTTAGGTGTAATTTTCAAGCTTCAGAATGGATTAATGAAAGAATGGATGCTTTCACTTACACATGCAAAATTAGAACATATTATCATTTAATATTTTATTTAATGTTGTTTATTCTTGGAAAAAATTGTATTAGAAATTAGGGACCTAATTAGTTCTCTTTGTAAAGTGTTTGCTTTCACCCATGAGGACCTGAGTTGGGTCTCCAGAACCCTTTTAGCAAAGCCAGGACTGGCAACATGTATGTCCAATCTCAGCGCTTGAAATGAGAAGAATATAGACAGTGGAACCTGCTGGCCCACCAGCCTAGTTTTAAACAGAAACTCTGTTTAAAGTTGAAAAACAAAAAAACGTAGATGGTATCTGAGAATAAGACTCCCTCTTCTTTAGTGTTCACTCGTACCTGCTGACATATGCATTTACATCTGCACATTCATGTGCAAACGCCCAGGAGCACACACATATACATAAACAAATAAAGCAAAAGTTCAGATTTATTCTCTTTTCCTCTTATGAAGTGCACTGATCTTGAGCCCAGTTTTAAATTGTTTTGCGAATGTGAAATGCCAAATCCTCCTGTGGGCTGAAAAACAAAGACAACAAAACTCACAAAGGCAGAATTTGCCATATTATGTAAAAAGAAAGAAAGAAAGAAAGAAAGAAATATTGCTAAACTTTGATTCAAATGACATGCATATTTTGAAAATTTATCTTCCCAAACTAACAAAAAATTAAACAGTACAAATTCCAGTTGATGTAATCAGCCAGAAGGCACAGACTTACCACTGGCCCAGCCCCTCACTGCTTGCATACCACTGTCGTTTCCCTGCTCTCTCCATCTGCTGGTTACCTGGTGGTCCTCTCCCACCACACTGCCCATCTGCTGGTTGTTTGCATTTGCCCTCCCGTGGCGCCATACACCTGTCATTATCACTCTCTCTTCCCTAAATGCACTGCATTACTACTAAACAAATCATAAATTATGTATTATATACAGTGTGATAAATAAATGTTGTTAACATAAGTGGTATATCTATCTGTTTGGGAAAGGATTAAAAAGATCACTTCCTGTCATTGAGGCCAAAACATGCTTAAATGTTTTTTAAATAGCTCACAAATTCTCTTAAATGAGGAGTTGGTCACAGTGTGATTATGAAATGCTCAGGGAGGAATTCATAAAAAAAAAAAGCAGACTATGTATGAATTAAAGTTAAAAGGTCATCTTTGTTCTTCAGTTCTAAATGGCACTCTAAACACTTTACATAATTAACAGTGAATTTATTATTCTTGAGCCATTAAATTTTTACCTCATAATATATTCCAGTTTAGCAAGATGGCAAATGTATCTGAAAATCCCAATTCAGATCCAGATAGCCGTGTGTGGGGTGAAGGCTGGAAGTTGAGAGACAGAACAAGTCTGGGTTCTGTATTTCCCCTTCTGAAGTAAAAATGGAATGAGCTGAATGAGCAATGGACTGAACGGTAGACATTTCCCAAGGTGTGTCTGTCAGGTTGAAGTCAAATGCTTAAATAGAACTCTCCAAAGCATTCCACTCTCCAGCTACATCCCATCCCTACCACTGTGTGATGGCTAAAGGGCTCAGGAACTGGAAGGGTAGAAACCAAGTGGAAATGCAATGAGCCACCACCTCCTAACCCCCTGAGGTAATTAAAGGAGTTATAAAAATGCCAAAAAGAAAAAAAAAAAGAAAGAAAAATAGAAAAAGAAAAAAAAGACATTATTCTCAATATAGAGTCTCCTTTGGTGTGTCTTAATTTAGTACTTTAATTATTAAGGTTTCTAAATACTGTGTAGTAATGCCCTTCCTACAGCATTCCTCTAAAGAAAACACTGCTGAAAATGTCAATCTGTGGGAATAGAATTTATATGTGTGCATATGTGATCAAACATCACTTTAAATTTGATAACACAATTTAAAAATTCCAGATAAGGAGGAAATGATAAATAGGGATAGTCTAACAGAAAGGGAATAAAGACCTCCCTGTCTGTGAAAGCATTTGGAGTAAACTGTGAACGTGAATGAGGTTTGTTTCCAGTCTGACTAACTGTACTTGTTTGATAGATCAAGTTCTGTACATCCTGTCTGCTGCTGTGAAGGCTATCTTCATTTTGGTTCCACATTTCTAACAAATGAAAATATTACATATCATATATTTTTAATCTTTGCTTTGTAATTTTAAATAAAAGTGAAATCAAGCTCTGTGCAACCTATGTTTTATCATCCATTGTCAAATGGATCTTTTTCCTAATGAATTTGTGACTATCAGTTATATTGTACATTTTATTACTCAAGTGTCTTTGGGGGAGGTGCTATTAAAAGGACGTCTAAACATACCAATTAAGAACACCTAGCTATTTCAGTCTGTGCTAAGTAAACAGAAGTAGTAGAGTATGTTATATGCTTAAATGCTAGTGTATTGGTTCTATAATGATGTTTTGTATTCTATTTTTATCAAATCACCTCAACTTTTTTTCTCTAAATATGAAATAAAAAACACATTTAATGTGATTTCTTCAGTTTGTATAGCCATCATGGATAGCTGTGTATCCCTCAGTCATAGTGTCCTTGTTTAAGTACCAGTAAGCATCACTAGGCTACTTCTATCCAGCCTGAAGATTTTCGCTTTTGAAAATCTAAGTACACAGTAAGCCCAGGACCTCAGCACCCTGCCCTCCTGCCTCAGCCTGAACTTTACTTAATGTATGGACTGTGCTCATGCACACTAAAGTGAACCAGCTTGTCACAAGGCTTTTACATTACCTAGAAATATTTTTCTTTCTTTCTATATCAATCTCCTTTATACATTTGTATATATTCATGTATGTGGTGTGTGTGTGTGTGTGTGTGTGTGTGTGTGTGTGTGTGTGTGTGTGTGCATACTTTCATATGAGTGCTAATGGAGACCAGAGGAGATACCTGCCTCTCACTCATCTGGGCATTAATTGATTCAGCTAGAGTGACTGGCCAGGAAGCTCCCATTTACCTTCTCTAGCACTGGGGTTACAGACCAAATCAGCTATAGTAAGTACATTGGTTCTGGGGTTCTGAACTCAGGTTCTCATGTTTGGGGTAAATACTTTGCAGGCTAAGCCATGTCTCCCCTGCTTTTGGTGGACATTCTTTAAGAAAACGAGAAAAGACTCATAAAATTGAAACTCAGTGAAGTAGCATTAAGGGGATAATTAAATATTTGATAAATTCTATTTACTTTCATTCTTTATACTTTTATACATGTTAGTTATATACAAGTGTCAGTTCTCCAATAGCATAAATTTGTTTTAGAAGTTAATTCTGGTAATGATTCCTGACACATAGGAAGCTAAGGTCTCAGTTTCAGCTAAGGTATCTCTGCTTTGGGTTTGAGCCTCTTGGCCTGACTTATTGGCAAGCTGCTCTTCTATGCCTGGTATCAATCCCTATTATTGTGCCTAAGAAGGATTGCTTTTCTACACGAATGACATATTACTAATTATTGCTAACTGATTTTGTCTGCTAAAGTTGTTCAGAATTTAGTTTATAAAAGCTAATGACTTTCAGCATTGAGGGTGTTTTTCTCTCCTGTTTGCTTATGCACAACGTCAGCATCTGGCCATAGCAGAAGATAGATAGATGCTTTCCCTACTTGAGCACAAAGGAGTTTTTCTTATATTTTCTGTTAAATTTATGTTATAAAATTTTGTTTCATTAAAGACTTTTTAACTACTCTGGCAGTCATATAGAATTTCTTACCTTCTCTTTCATATCTAGTGGCTTTCTATATTCCAGTATCAAAGTTATGCTTGGCTTCAGCCTTTAAAAGTAGAAGCATTCATTGTCACTCCCTGCCCCTGCTGTTTAAATATGTATAGGATTTGCAAGAATATTACCCAATTAGCGATTCCTGATATGGAAACACATTTTTTAAAAATCCTATTTCCCATCAAAACTTAGTGCAACTGACAAATTTTTACAGTAAGTTAAATTAAATTAAATACATGAAATATCCACCACTTAGTATTTACTATCTTTAAGCTACAGCTTACTGACAGTTATCTCAATTTTTGATTCACATAGCTTTCGGCTCTCAAATTCCTTTCATCTCTGGTTGAACCTCTAAGATCTCTTGGTAAATGCACTCATTCACCACTAATTTCTCATTTCCCTCAACCATGGGTTAGTTTTGTACAGGAAGTTATTACAAATCACTGATTTGACAAAATATGTGAGAAAAAAAATAAGGACCAATGAATTCATTTTGACTCCCACTGAGAGAGAATACAGACCATCTTGGAGAGGAAGGCAGGGTAGCAGAAGAGTGATGTGATTGGTCACACTGTATCCAGAGTTGGGAAGTAGAGAGAGATAAGTGTTGATACCAAACTGTTTGTCATTTTTGTTTTATTTTGTTCTGTTTTATTTGTTTTTTCAGTCAGGGACCACAGTATAAAGAATGGTATTGCCCACATTAAGAGTGGGCCTTCCTTTTGTAAGATGAATTAAACCTCTCTGAGAATAGTCTCGCAGACATACCCTGAGGAGTGTGTCTTCGGGTGTTTCTAATTTCAAAAATCTGGTCAGGCTGGAGATGAAGTTTAGTGATTACAAACTATACTTAAAGGTTTCATTTTTTTAATGTAGCAGATAGATTTTTTTTCTACAGTGCTAGTAGTCATGTCTTTTTTATTTGTATTGAGATCCACTGAATTTAACCAAGGCTCTCTGGGTGATCATTCATCTGGACCTGTTCACTGGACACTCATGGGCTCATCTTTGATTACACCAGTGAAGACTGACTGCTTCTTCTCCAGAATCCACCAGTAGCCAATAGTTTGGAAAGCAGGAGTGGAGCACTATGAAACCCTCCATAATAAGTTACTGACTAACGGCAGGCTCAGTCTTGTGAAAGCCCAGTGGGAACAATCTCAGCTGCTGAAGGATCATGTTGTAACAAGAATCTTTAAGATTCGTGCTACATCATGTGATGGTTTTGTCAAGCCAAATTGCATTCCACAGTTCTTCAACCTGACTTTTGACTCTTAGATTCTCATTGTTACGTTTTCTGTAGCGTTCCCTAAACCATATAGGAGAGATATAAATAACCCATTTAAGGTTGATTACTTATCTGTCACTTATTCTCATCACCTAGAATAGCCATGTATCTATCCAGTCGCTATGATTTACTGCAAAGAAAAGCTTCTCTGGCTAAAGTTAAAAGTAGCATTTGTGTATAGGTAAAAGTATGAATACAAATAAGGTATTTGGGGACCATGCTAATTTAAATGCACAATAGTAAGTTCTCAATCAGGCCTCAAGACCACCTCAGCAATGGGTTTTTGACTGATATTACATTACCAGGCATGAATCTCCTCCTGTGGAGTGGGTCTCAAATCCAATCAAAGTCTAGCACACTAGTGCAGCAGAGGGCACATTCTTGTCTATGAGAGTGGCACTACTGTTTGTAAGGTTCAGTGCTGGTAGAGACTGCTAATGCCCTTTCTACCCCAGACGCTTACATTACACCTTCCAGAAGTTAACCACACAGGATGAAGTTTTGAAGATCAATTCCAACTTAATTTCTCAATTTCTTGCAATGAAAGTGTGTGAAATCTTTAGCAATGGAGTTTTACCAACTAGTTCTCGTGGGAAGCCAAGAAAAATGACATGAGCTTGTTATTTGTGGGTCCTCTGGGGTTTACTAAACAAAAATTCATAAGGAGGTAACCCAAACCTGGAATTGGGGTCTATATTTCATAATCTCTGACTTTCAGGAACAAAATTAATTAGCTATACAGATTGTCTCCCTTCTAACCTTCATAAAACAAATATTAAATCGACTTTAAAAAGTGTTAGTTTTACATATGAGTTTTTACCCAGTGTTCATTTTGGTTAACCCTTTCTAATCTTCCACCATCTCCCCTATCCCATTAACCCATTACTACTTACACATTTTGACACCATTGCCCCTTTCTCTGGTTTAATAACTTATTATACTATGTTTTAGTAAGGCATCCCCAATTTCAATGTATACTTTCAAGTTTCCTAACTTCCACAGGTACTCCACAACAAGCACACACACACATAAAATTTGAAACATGAATGCACATACCAGAGAAAACATAACTTGTTTGTTTTTCTGTGGATGGGCAACCTCACTCAGTATAATTTTCTCCCCCCAGATCTGCCCATTTATCTGAAAATTTTACATTTTCATTACAATCAAATATTTATCCATTTGTGTTTCGTCTTTTGAGAACTTTCTTTAAATCTGTAGGCCATTTTTATTAGGTTATTTTCATGATGGTCTTATGTTTTTAATTATGTATCTGATTATTAATCTTCTGTCAGATCCATAGCTGGTGAAGATTTCCTCCCATTTTGTAGGTTACCTCCACTCAACTGACCCCCTTCCTTTATAGAAACTTCTTTTTATTTTAATTTTCCAGTTGTTGTCCTTATTTCCTGACTGACCAGAATCATATTCAGCAAGTCCCTATTCATGTCAGTGTGCTCTCTTTTAGCTAGTTCAAAATTTTGGACTTTACACTAAGGTCTTTGTTTTTCCACTTGGAGCTGTTTGGGTTTAGGGTGAGTAATAAGGATCTAGATTCACTCTTCTACATGTAAGTATAAATTTCTCAACATCATTTGTTGAATATGCTAGCTCTTTGCCAGTGTGTATGTTTTGTGTCTTTGTCAAAAACAAAAACGAAAAACAACTAGCTGTAACTGTGTAGAATTAAACCTGGGCCTTTGCTTCTATTCTTTGGTCTACATGCCTGTTTTGTGTCAATATTATGCTGCTTTTTATTAGTACAGACCTGTATACCACTTCAGATTGGGTATGACAATGCCTCCAGAGTAACTCCTTTTACTCAGGATTGCCTTGGCTGTCAGGCTTCCTTGTTGTATATGTTGAGGTTCCATATACATTTTAGGAGTCCTTTTCTATTTCTGTGAAGAATAGCATAGAGTTTTGATTGTGATTATTTAGATCTGTAAATTGAATTACTAGCTTGATCATTTTATAACATTAATTCTGCCAATCCATGGTCATGTGACATCTATCTATCTTTTTCTGTCTTCCCTGATGAATTCATGACAAGTTGTAAATTTTTTATCAAAGAGATGCTTCACTTCCTTGATTAAGTTTATTCCAAAGAAATTTTTATTTTATTTTTTTAAGAATTGTGAATCAGATAGTTTGTCTGATTTTTTCCTCAATGTGTTTGTCTTTGGTATATAGAAAGGCTACTAAAATTTATTTTAATTTCGTGTCTTGTCGGTTTACTGAATATGTTAGTCAGTTCTAGAATTTTCTATTGGGATTCCAGAGGTCTTTTATCTAACAGCATCATATCATCTGATAACGTAATACTCTGTTTTATTTTCCTATATGAGTTAATTTTATTACATTCTGTCTTTATTGCTCTAGCCAAAACTTCAAGTACTATATTGAATAGGACATATGCAACACTTTTGTAATGTTGACCATAGATCACTTAAGGTAGAATTATACAATTTTTATTTTAGCAGTCTAAATGTATAATTTTTCTTTTCCTCTTTTATTTACTGTGTTTGTGTAAATTCATTACAAATATCCCCCAGAGAACCCAAAAATGATATTTGGCAGTAAAGAAAAGAAATCAAAGCACTTTCTACTGGAGTAATTTTACTAAGAGAAAGTCTAGATTTAAATTTTCTGCTTCTCTTTCACTGTGACCTACGTTGTGTCCCATCCATAATGCTTCATTTGCAACTTCATGAATGTTGTCTATGGAATCTGTCTGCCCTTGTGTCTATATTCTCCACTAAAATGTTGCTGTTTTTGAACAGCAAAGAAAATAGCAAATGAGAAAGGAAAGGAGGATACTTTCAAAAAGTCTCTAACATGATTTCATAAAGGATGAAATTTTGCTGACTCCAATTAATCCAGATAAAAGACAGTTATACAAACATCACTACAAAAGATTTATCAGTCTATATACAAATAGGGTAGATATTTGTTTTTATAAGATTGTTTTTCAACCTATTTACTGTTTTAGCACTTATTATCATAAAATAGATACATACATACATATGTATACATATATTGCATTATACTAAGATGGTTCATAGAAGAGTGGATATCTTAAGATTACAACTATGCATTAGGTTGTACAAGCTGATTACATGGGAAATCCTTAGGCTGTCTCTTACATTGTTCTTTTAAACGCAGGTTAAACAGTCTAAATACATGGCAGAAGAGCAGTCTTTAGTCTTGAGTGACTTCAAGTTATACTCTTTGATGGTTATGATAAATGGTGCTGATTGGTGGTGCTGGTGGTGGTTACCAAGTGAAAAGGTCATGGTCACAACAGAACCCAGTGCTAGCTTTAGAACTTTATTAGGTGGAAAAGCAGGGGGAAGAAAGAGAGGAGAGCCAGGCCTGGTGGGGGAGGGAAGTGGGGAGCAGAGCAGAGAGAAAACAGAAAACAGAGAAAGAAGGTGGGAGTCCACATCCAGCTTTTTAAGGTGGGGATTGCGTGAACACACGGTAGGTATGTAGTCACCTGTGCCCACTGATGACATAAAATGCAAGATGCAAGACCCCAAGCTGCACATGTACAGGATCCTAACATTCCAATTTTTTTTGCTTATTATAAAAAAGCGAGTGAATAGGAATAGGGGTGTTGTACCTCCCAGAAATACTGCTTCCAGCTGACTTGGTGGGCGTTGGTTGGCTCTTAGGAAGGGTAGGGAATGGGGGTCTTCTGAGGTAGACAGGCATCCTGGGATGATGGGCTGTCCTGCTGCCTTGGAGCTGTCCATCCCTCTTGGCCACTTTTGTGTCTAACAGGATACTGGTGAGATAGAATAAGCCTGAAGTAGATCCGACCTGTCCAGATAGATTTAAGCTGGTTTCTGGAGCTTAGGAAAAATTCTGAACATGTTAGGAAGCTGCCATAAGAAAATTAATGACCATTTGTAGTGTTTAGTACTCTCCTTATATTGGTTAGTGTTAATGGGAGAGACAGAGAGATTGGAACATGTTAAGCTTTATCAGAGACAGATTAATTTAAGGCACCTGTTTCCTTTACTAGTTTAGCATCCAAGAGACACAGATGATCAATTGTTGAGAGCATTTAACAGTAATAGATGGTTATATTAAAGTCTGTATTTGCAGACCCCAGACACTTTTGGGTTTGGGGGTATAAATACCTTTTAGCTGTTACAGTTTCTTACCTGATCTCTAGACTCCAGTGCTGTGGTGATCCTGTACCTTTAGCTGAGCAGTGAGTTAGGAGAGGGAACTGGGAAGAGAAAAGCTTGTGGTGCATGAGAACTTTTTTTTTTTTTTTTTTGAATTAGGGACAAGGCAGAGATCAGGGCCCTGTCTGTGTGTATGAGGAAGAGAAGCACTTCTGACAGGTCTGGAGTGAGGCACATGGAGGGAGCAATGAAATGAAAGCTCCTACCTTAACTGAAAAATTCTTTCGCATTAAGTAACCCTGAAAGTACAATTAAGTCTGGTGAGGTGAGTAAGGCTGGTTATCACATGGAAAGGTCACAGTCGTGACAGAACTCAGTGCTCGTTTTAGAGCTTTATTAGAAGGGAAAGCAGGGAGAAGAAAGAGAGGAGAGCCAGGCCTGGTGGGTGAGGGAAGCGGGGAGCAGAGCAGAGAGAAAACAGAAAACAGAGAGAGAAAGTGGGGGTCCCTGTCCGGCTTTTTAAGGTGGGGATTGCATTACTACATGGTGAGTACATAGTTGCTAGTGCCTGCTGATGACATAAGATGCAAGACACAGGACCCCAAGCTGTGCATGTACAGGATTCTAACACTATTAACTCAAACTCTCAGGTCCAAAAATTTAGAAATACTTATTTTATAGAAACTCAGTATACAATGAAGAGTACAAAATCATAAGAAATGGGAAAGGAGAAGGTTTAATCAAGGGGGATAGTATAGAGGTAAGAGTACAACTTTCTACTACACTATTGCACAACACAGTGACTGTTGTGGGATGTTCTGTATGTCAAATGTGTTGTCTGATTGGTTAATAAATAAAACACTGATTGACCAGTAGCCAGGCAGGAAGTATAGGCAGGACAAACAGAAAAAAAATTCAGGGAAGTAGAAGGATGTAGGGTACCGGAGGCCATGAGCCATATGGCACTTATAGACTAATAAACATGAGTTAATTTAAGATAGAAGAATTAGATAGCAAGAAGCCTGCCACGGTCATACAGTTTGTAAGCAATATAAGTCTCTGTGTGTTTACTTGATTGAGTTTGAACAGCTGCGGGCCTAGCAGGTGAAAGAGATTTGTCCTGACAATGGGCCAAGCAGAACTGGGGAAAACTCTAGCAACAAATGGTGCCCAACGTGGGGCACAAACCCACAACCCTGAGATTAAGAATCTCATGCTCTACTGACTGAGCCAGGGGAGGGGCAAAAGACCTCCCCCTCTCTCAGGGACATCATGGTTCAAGGTACAAAGTACAGACAAGTGTAAACACTTCCTTAATTCTCAAAACATCTAGTAGCCACATCTTATGGCAAAGCATTCCTTTAATTAGGCCTTGAAGTATAAGACACCTGCTAATCATGTCTTTGGCCAAAATATCCTATTATGCAACCTTGTGGGACAAAACAAGCTTGGACTGTTTGACCTTGAACGAGATGAAATAAGGCCTCACTATGAAGTCTATGTGGGCCCCCACAGTGTCTCAAATAGCTATAAGAAATATTTGAATATGTTTTTCATTAGGAGATATATATTTTAGAAAGTAGATAGACTTACCTTGATTCTACCATGATATATATATATACATATATATATGTATGTATTAAAAATAACTTAAATTAGTACAAAGTAGCAGAAATCTTCCCTACAGTCATTGAAATAATTGTTATTAATGGGAACAATATGTATGAAGATTACTGAAATACTAAACAAATCTACATTTGTTCAAAGACTAAAGGAAAGAATCAGTAACATAACTGAATTTGTATTTTAATCTTTAAAAAGAAAAGAAATACAAATGGGTTAATATTTTTGAAAGGAAGAAAAATATATGCACTATGTTTATTTTGTTGCCCTACAATACCATATTTCTTTTTAGTGAGAGCAATAGAAGACACAGTATCTTAGATATTTTGATGAAGCTAAATGTTGTGTCTGAAAGGTCTTGTGTAAACATGTTCAGGCAATCATCAGAAATAATGAATACACAGTATGAGTATGTATTCCTGTATGTACAAGGCATTTTACTTGGAACAGATAATATTTGTTTTGTAAACTCATGAAAAACACTGTTTACTGAAACCAAATAATTATCCAGGACTGAAAACCTAACTTATCTATCTGTCTGATTTCATCATTGTCACTTTCTGGTGTCTGATGAAAAGAATCTCATCTGGGTGAGCCCCTCCTCTTCCGTCTTCACAGATTTTGTTTCTGATGCACACTCTGAGATGAATGCAATAAAAGCAAAGCTAAACACATGCTCTCATTGTACTCTGCTATTACAGATTGGTAAAATGTTTAGTTGTTCTAGGGTCTGTAGTATATGAAGAGTTTGCCCTGATACTGTGTGAATTCAGGTAATATCAGAACATTAATTTATTTTTCTCAAAATGTGAATGGTCAAATTATTAGATATGCTTTCTACACAGTGACTGGAAATTATCTGAATGAAAGGCATGAATATGTAGAAGGCTGAGGTCAATAATATGCCAAATCTCTAAAATCCACATTAATTATAAATTCATTTAAATTCTAAGAGTTTGCATTTTATAATATCAGTTACTAAGAATTACATTTTCTTTTGTTCATTAATTTTGATTCTGGCCTGATATTTGAATGCTAATGTCTAATTTATCTTCCTTGTTCAAAATAAGTCTATAAAATAAATGTAAATTAGTTGCATTACTGCTATTATGTTGCCACTCATCAATTAAGCAGGATAAAAATTTGACAGTTCTCAGGAATGTTTCATTTGGAAAATAATAAACTGATATGAAATAAAAAGTCACAGCTCTTATAGATGGTAGATTGTTAGACATGATCATAAGGTTGATTTTATTTATCTATTCGCTTCATTGAATACATCACGGTACTTTGTCTAGATATATCAACTCTCCAAAAAGACATGCAAATGTAAAGTAAAATTTACCACACAATATTCATCATCTTTAGTAATAAATCAAATTAAAGATGGAAAATATCTCAAAAAGTTCAGAATGTCGAAGAAGGCATTTTAATAACAAGATGATAAAGAAGTATTAAAGTTTTATATCTTATTTTGCTACTGATGATAAAATAAGTAAAAAACTTAAGACTTTGCTGCTCATGAGAACCCTCTCCTGCCTAAGGAGTTACAATAAGATAATGGCCTCTAGGGAACAGAGAGCTAATGCTTTGCAGGGATGGTACCTTAGGTAGGTTTGCAGATGCTGCAGCGGATGGTCCCACATTCATGTATATATGGTAAGATCTATTTGGAGTGAGTTATAGTTAAACACAAGTAAACAAAAAACAAACAAAGAGGATGTGATGGGGAAGTTGAAGTGACAGTCTGAAAATATTGGAGTGGAAAATTGGGGGCAAATATGACCAAAATCCATCTTACACATGTGTGAAATTCTTAAATATAAAAACAAGAAACAATATGAATATTCTTGAGAAATTT
>CABHPQ010152765.1:0-21044 GCA_902168405.1 Peromyscus aztecus
GATGAACTGGAGAGAGGTGATAGGTGTGGGGAGCATTTTACAAATCCCATTTCAAAGGGGAACGGTCTCAAAACCCATACTTCAGGAACTGTTGAATATATTCTTCTGGAAACCAGAATACTCTCTCACTTTTAAGGCCCTGCAGAATAAGCATGGAAGTTCAAGATTTGAAGAGGACAGAACTCACAAGTTAAAAATGTAAAATACAAGGTATGGAGAAGCTGAATCTAAACAGTCAACACGACTGAATTGAGAAGTATTTAGGATCTGCATATAGCACAATAAACAAAATACACTTGTGATGGTTACTCTTGGTCCCCAACTTAATTAGACACGGAATAACAAAAATCCAAACATGGAGGGCAACCTGTGAGAAAGTTTTTTCTTAAATTGAAGTAGGTAGATCCACTTCCAATATGAATTTGGAGGTAGAAAGACACAAACATTTAACCCTGATTTCAAGGCCTGAAGACACACACCTTTAATCCAGTCTTGAGTCTGGAAGACACACCCTAGATTGGGCCACACTTTCTGCTGGAAGCATATAAAAGGACATGGAAGAAGGAAAGGACATGGAAGAAGGAAGCTCTTGCTCTTTGCCTGCTTGCCCTCACCTTGCAGCAAGTCCATCCCTTCCCTGGCATTAGAGAATTTTTCTTCAGAATTCCAGCATCCACTGAAGACCAGAGGACACACCCAACCTTCTGTACTGAGTTAAGTACTGGATTCTTGGACTTTCTCTTCACAGCTAGTCATTGTGGAATCAGCAGGAATGCAGCCCTAAGTCATTCTGATAAATCCCCTTTGTTCATCCAGAGAGATTTCCTTGTATATATTCTGCAACATTTTTAATATGAATGAATAAACTCATCCAAACTATTCAACACTTGTTTATAAATGTCAAAATTAGTTTCCTATTGACCTAAGATTCAATCTAGAAAAAAAATGGAGTGATGTAACAGTCCCTAGTAGCCCAGACTGTCTTCTCTGAAACTAATATTGAAATCTGGATAGAAAATTTCAGAGACACAAGTTTCCAGCCCCATTGAAAAAGGAACATAGGGGAAATTAGAAACTAAAAATCTAAAAAATATCTGTAATTGTGACTCCTAGGTTGAAGCAGAAAAAAACAAATCCCAGTTCTTCATTTTGGATCAGTTTTAACTTTCAAACCACCTCAAAGCAGATATATCAGGGGACTTTGTAGCCAAAAGCTGGGGATACACAAAGATCAGCGTCCAGAAATTCTCCTGCAAGTGGACCATTAGCAACTTCCGTTTCTGCTTGGAGGGAATGTCAGAAGTCATTGAAAGTTCCACTTTCTCACCAGGAGCCAATGATAAATGGTGTTTGAGAATATACCCGAATGGATCCGATATAGAAAACAAAGATTACCTCTCAGATTACCTACAGTTGCTCAGCTGTCCAAAGAGTCATGTTTGGGCAAAGTTCCAGTTCTGGATCATAAGTGCCGAAGGAGAGAAAACACAAACTATGAGGAGCCCAAGAGTCACTAGGTTCAGGCAATTCTTTTTTTTTTTTATCAACATACAAAAATCCTTTAAACAAGAGTAGAAATATATATATACAATATTTTGTAACAAAAATTCCTTAAATTTTTATCAATATACAAAAGTCCTTACAAATACAAAATATTTGAGATTAATAGTTTTTTTAGTTTAAAATAGATTCAATAATCTACAATATTATCTTATCATTCCTATATTCCCCTAAATGATAACAAACATCCACTACCCACCAAATAACCAAAGACGACCCACACCCCCCAACTCTTGGGAATGTGGGCATCATTTTCTCTAGACTGCTTTCTGCTGTCTGGGGATGAAGCATCTTTAGGGTCCCAGAGAGAAAATTTGAGATAATGACCAAGTCCTGGTAAGGCCAGTAGTAACCTTTGTTGATAGGTATCACCTGCCAAGATTCAGGAGGTCTTCCCTGGAGGAAGATACCATGATAGATGAGGTCATCATGGGAATAGGAAGAGACAGGGTGCTGGGGAGGCTCTCAGGAATCCACAAGGTTGACCCCACCTTGGTCTGCTGGCAGTGGTCCAGAGGGTGCCTGGACGGGTCTACTCTGGTGACCAGCCTAGGAAATAACCTAGCTGTCATCATAGAGCCTTTGTCCAGTGACAGATGGAGGCAGATACAGAGATACACAGCCAGGCACCAGGCTGAGCTCTGGGAATCCAGCTGATGAGAGAGAGGAGAGATACTGCAGGCGAGGGATGTCGAGATCACGATGGGAGGACGTGCAGAGATGACCGGCCACATCAGTGGAAACACATGAACTGTGGACTGGTGGCTGTGGAGCCCCCATGGGACTGGACTAGGCCCTCTGGACACGGAAGACAGTTGTTTGGCTCGAACTGTTTGGGGGTCACCCAGGCAGGGGGATCGGGATCTGTCCCTGGTGCATGGGCAGGCTTCTGGGAATTCGGGCAATTCTTCTGGAATGGATTCAAAAAGTTCATCCTTCGAGATTTCCTCTTGTCTCATGCGCAGCAGCTTCTTCCAGGTGACCAGCTCACCCTCCTCTGCCAGGTGAGCGTGGTCCAGGACTCCTTCAACATCTCTGATCAGAGCATGAAGCCAGGGATCCAGGTTCCCAGATGCACATTGGCAGATGAGCTAGGAGAGCTGTGGGAGAATTCCTGATTCACAGACTGCTACCTGGTGGTAGCTGGCCAGGAATTCCAGGCTCACAAGGCCATCTTAGCAGCTCGCTCTCCAGTTTTCAGAGCCATGTTTCAACATGACATGGAGGAGAGCAGAAAGAACTGGGTTGAGATCCATGACCTGGAGCCCCAAGTCTTCAAGACAATGATGGACTTCATTTGCACTGGGAAGGCACCAGACCTCCACAGTATAGCACCTGCTGTCATCTGAAGGTCATGCGTGGGGATGCCCTCTGCAGGGACCTCAATGTGGAGAGTGCTGCCCACACTCTCTACCTGGCTGACCTCCATAGAGCAGGGCAGCTGAAAACCCAGGCACTGGATTTCATTACAGCTCATGCTTCTGAGGTCTCTGAGACCTCAGGCTGGAAGATAATGGTGGGCTCATATCCCCACTTGGTGGCTGAAGCTTATGGCTTCCTGGCTTATTCAAGAGGCCCTCTCCTGGAGCTCCCTCTCAATCCTCTGAAGAGATCTTAGGACCCTGGTTAGCTCTGACCTCCTCTTACGTTCCAAAAGCACCAGTCAGTGTTGTTACAAATGACTCCTGGGTAGAAAGAGATTTGTGGAGCATTTACAGTGAATCTGGGGAAATTAATCAGGGTGGCTCCTGTTTTACATACAGCTGTATGTAAGTTAGAAAGCTGGAGGGACATGCTTGACTCTGCTATACTTTAGCTAACGTAGACAAAACCTTACCCAAATTAAATATAACATGTGTTGTATGATATTTTGTTTGTTTTCTGACAATTAAAGCTTGCCTGGACATCAGAGGGCAAACCTAACCACTAGATAACCACAGAGGTCAGACAGTGGTGGCACACACCTTTAATCCCAGCACTTGGGAGGAAGCAGGAAGATTAGGAGTTCAAGGCCACCCTGGGCTACACAAGATTGATCCAGTCTAAAAAAGAAACAGAGCCTATTGGTGGTGGTACCCACCTTTAATCCTAGCACAAGGGAGGTACAGACAGGAATATCAGGTGGATAGAGACAGGATCTGGAACCGCATTATGTCAGAGGATCTGCAGAAATAAGAACTCACTGGTGGCTGCTCCTCTGATCTTTCAGCTTTCACCCTCAATATCTAACTCCAGTTTTTATTGTTAAGACTAATTAGGTTTTCTTCTTCTTTTTTTTTCTTTTTTTTTTCTTTTTTCCGAGACAGGGTTTCTCTGTGCAGCTTTGCGCCTTTCCTGGAACTCACTCAGTAGCCCAGGCTGGCCTCGATCTCACAGAGATCCACCTGCCTCTGCCTCCTGAGTGCTGGGATTAAGGTGTGCACCACCACCGCCCAGCTTTTTTAATAACTTTTTTTTGGTTTTTTGTTGTTGTTTTTTGTTTTTCAAGACAGGGTTTCTCTGTGTAGCTTTGCGCCTTTCCTTGAACTCGCTTTGTAGACCAGGCTGGCCTCGAACTCACAGAGATCTGCCTGCCTCTGCCTCCCGAGTGCTGGTATTAAAGGCGTGCACCACCACCACCTGGCAAGACTAATTAGGATCTCACTTCAAACATGAATAAAAATTTTTAAATCAGTTTATGGATTCCAGTAGTGTTTCTGTTTAAACTTGGGTCTCTGAAATTAAATAAAGAACATTTCACCCAAACACAAAAGAATATGCCTTCTTCTCAGCACCTCATGGAACTTTCTCTGAAACTGACCACATAGCAACACAATCAAGCTGCAGTCCACAGGCCCAGAGAAGCTAAGTAACAAGGAGGGCTCTAGGGCAAATGCATGGATGTCCCTGGGAAGGGGAAATAGAATAGAGTTTGCAGGTGGACTGGGGACAGGTGGGGATGGAAACAGGAGAGATTAGGTGGGAGTGGGAGGGAAAGAATATTGGGAGAAACAACTGGAATTTGGGAGTACTTGGGGGAGGCAATGTGGAAACCTAGTGCAGTGGAAACTTATGAAACCCATGAAGGTGACCCTAGCAAGGACCGCTAGTGATGGAGGATAAGAAGCCTGAACTGGCCATCTTCTGTAATCAAACAAGGTTTCCGGTGGTGAGACTGGGACACCAGTCCAGGCACAAAACCTACAATCTTCAGCATGTCCTCCTGAAAGATATGCTGGGGCAACAGTAGCTCAGAGCTTGTGGGAGTCACAAAAAATGACTGCTCTAACTTGAGGCCCAAACCAAGAGAGGGAGCCCATGTCCAACACTGCCTGAATGGTCAGGAACCAGGAGCTGAATGGCACAGAGACCTAAGGTAGAATCAAACGTGATTGAAAAAGAAAAGGTTAATGAAATGATTCTTAATGGTAGTCTGCTATACTCATAGATTGGTGCCTACCCAGTTGCCGTCAGAGAGGTTTCCTTCAGCAGCTGATGGGAGCAGATGCAAAGACCCACAACCAAATATTAGGCAGAGCTCAGGGAACCTTGCTGAAGAGGAGGAGGTAGGATGGTAGGAGCCAAAGGGGTCAAGGGCACCAGGAGAACAGGACCCACTGAATCAGCTATGCGGGGCTCATAGGGGCTCACAGAGACTGGAGCAGCAATCACAGCCCGCATGGGTCTGCACAAGGTCCTCTTCATATACTTTATGGTTGTTTAGCTTGAGGTTTTTGTGGGACTCCTAACAGTGGGAGTAGGAGTGTCTCTGACTCTTTTGCCTGCTCCTACGACCCTTTTCCTCCTACTAGGCTGTCTCATCCAGCATTGATGTAAGGGTTTGTGCCTAGTCCTATTGCATCTTGTTAAACTGTGTTCAATGATATCCCTGGGAGGTCTGCCCTTTTCTGAAGGGAAACAGAGGAGCAGTGGATCTGGGAGAGAGGAGAGGTGTGGGGAGGGTCAGGAGAAGTAGAAAGAAGGGAGGCTGAAGTTGGGTTATATTCTATGAGAGAAGAATAAATAAAAAGAAAAGGGAAAAAATGTCACTTCACCAAAAAAAAAAAAAAAAAAGGCCAGAACCAGATGGTTTTAGCACAGAATTCTACAAGATTTCTAAAGAACATTTAACACCAATAGTCCTCAAATTATTCCACTAAACAACAGAAGGGAACATTGACCAATTCATTTATGAGGCCACAGTTACCCTAATACCCAAACCATATAAGGACCTAAAAAAGAAATTACAGACCAAATTCCCATATGAACATAGATGCAAAAATACTCAATAAAATACTTGCAACCCAAATCCAAGAACACATCAAAAGATCATCCACCATGTTCATGTAGGCTTCACCCCAATGATGCAGGGATGGTTCAATATATGAAAATCAATAAATGTAATCTACCACACAAATTGAAAGACAAAAGCAATAAGCTTAATATTTTATGGAACTTCTGAGTGTGAGAACAAGTGGGTCTCCGATTCTTCTGCCTGTTCTTGGGACTCCTTTCCTTCTGTTGGGTTGCCTTGTCCAACTTCAATATGATGGTTTTTGCTTTATCTTTATTATATTTTATTTTGTCATTTTTGGTTGTTATCTCTTAGAAGCCTGTTCTGGATTTTGTTATTGTTGTTGTTGGGTGGGTTTTTGGTGGTGGTGGTAGTGGTGGTTTGGTTTGGTGTTTTGGTTTTTGTTTGTTTGGTTTTTGGTTCCTTTGTTTCTTGTTTGGGGGGTTGTTTGTTTGTTTATTTGTTTGTTTTTCTGACAGGATTTCTCTGTGTAACAGCCCTGGCTGTCCTGAAACTCTCTTTGTAGACCATGCTGGCCTTGGCTTGCCTCTTCTTTTGTAATAAAAGACAGAAAGGGAGTGATCCAGAGGGGAGGGGAGGTGGTGTTGGGGCAAACTGGGAGGAGTAAAGGAAGGGGAAGCTATAATCAGGATATATTGTATGAGAAAACAATCTATTTTGAATAAAAGGGGAAAAGAGAATTCATACCCTCTTGACAAGAACTGTGGTTCTGTCTTTAGCTATTGGGGGGATGTTTCCTCATTCTCCTCTGATGTTATTCCTCTTCTCTGTTGACTTTCATCCATCTATGCAGATCTGTCTACAAGACCTGGGATTTGAGGACCTTAAAGAATGGAGTGGACTGTAGTCTAATGCTGTAGACACCTTTACTTCAGTTTCAGTGTATATTTGTACATGCTGTAACAAAGAAAGAAATGATCCAAGGAAGGTTGAGCTGGGAAAAACGTACATAAACACCAGTAAGCACACACTAAATATGAACAGAGCAGTCCTTTACCAGATCTTTCTCAGGACAGACCAATGTAAATACAATTGGCTGGCACACAGCATAGATTATATCTGGGAAAGCACAACAGCAAGGCAGATCTTGTCCAGATTTGGGTTGCACTGATAAGGTTTTTTTTTTTTTCCGCCAATAAGCCTCTCCACCAACGCAGCAATCCAAATCAGACCAAATTAGACCGAATTAGAAAAGCCCCATTTAATGGGTAAAGCGTTCCTGGGTGATTCTCCAGCCCCTCAGAGAGGAGATGGAGACGAAAGAACGGAAAACCATGTGTCTGTTTTCTGGGATGCAGCTTAAATACCCTGTGGGAGTGGTCTTGAGCCTCTCTGGGGGAGGAGCTGCGTTTGGTGGGCTTTGAAGGGGTGGGTTTGGGGAAAGAGATGGGGGAGGGGAGTTGAGGTGGATCTTCCACCAGAACATTCCAGACTCTTTGGGTATATGGATGCCAGGGTGCCAGGGGCTGAGGTGGAGCTTCCACCAGAACAAGGACAGCATTCAGCATATCCATTCACGAGATCAGGTCCTATAACTATGTGCTGACATCCAACAAGAATAAACATGACTTATAAACTGAACGTAAATATTTGTCACAGAAGGCATGAAATAATGTCCAAGAACAATCCGGGGAACAAAATACACTTGAGGAAAAGGCCCTCTGCCTTTTCCCTGGAGCCTCTCTCCCAGTTCCCCAAGGCATTGCTCACCATGGATCATTCTTTTGACAGTGTTCTGACCTTCCTCCCCTCCATGGTGAGGAGTTCATTCTTGTAAACAGGTTCAATGGCTGAGTGTTTGCCTCTCCTCACCTGCCCTCCTTCTCCTGAGTCTTTTTCATTTCCTGCTCATACTAATTTCCAAATCAGCCTGGAGCAGCAGAGTTAGAGGTGAACCCCAGCCAAAGAAGAACAGCCAAGCTCCCTCTTGATTTAGGCATCAAAGGTTGAAGATAACATGTCCATGTGTGTGTGGTAGGCAGGTTTGGGTCAAATCACACTCATCTGGCAGAAAGAAATCACTTTCCCTGGTTACTTTTGCTATGTTTGCAAGTTGCTTTATGGGAGCTTGAGATTACTTGTTTCCAACATCTGTACTTACAACAAAATCTAGATGCAGAAAGATAAAATATAAAATTCCCAGTTCAGATTGTCCTGCTCTTTCCACGTGACTTATTCTTGAGGAGGAGACTGCCCAGTTACTCTATATGAGCCCCTCTTTCTACAAGCAGCAATTCCTAAGAATCCGTTTGATCTTTTAGAAATTATAAATAATTACTATTTTGGAGTAGAAAGTAGAAGGAAATGGAAAATAAATAATTAACTCCAAATTATCTGGTCTTAAAAAGGACCATGGACCCCAGAGACAACTTAGTCTCTGGCATCTGCACTTATTGTATATGCCTAAGGGCTGGAATTAAACACATAGTTTAGTGATTATTTTTTATTTCTTTACCACTTATTTTCTTCTTGGCGCACTTAGTCATTTATGTATTTGAGGGGGGCTTTCCTGTAGTCCACGCTGACCTCTCACTCACTCTGAAGTCCAGGCTGGCCTTGAACTCCTAGCCTTCCTATCTCTACTTCTGGAGTGCTGAGGTCTTGAGACAAGGTTGTCTTGTATTATCTGGGTGGCTAATGACATCACGGGAGTACTTACTTATAAAAGGGGAAGAAAATGCAAAGCAGCAGAGAAAGAATGACCACGGGAGAGGCTTTCATGAGGCCGGCCTGGAGCCCAAACCAGGTGGTGTGGCGCCATCTATAGGCTGAAAAAGGCTACAGCCTCCAGTGTGCTGTTGATGGCTCTATGAGAGCCCTTCTGAATTTCTGACTTTTTTGTTCTGTATGCTAATGCATTCTGAAGAAGCACTCAGCTTGTCTGCTCCGCCGCAGCAGAATTAGAAAACCAATTTGTGCTCTTTTGCCTTATCCTGTTCAAATGCAGTTTGGTGAGAATATATTAATCAAAATAGTCAACAAATTCTGTGACTTTTTCTTTGTATCTAGACATTGGTATCACAATAGCATTTAGAAAGAAATCAAAGCAATTGCTTCAAAAATGAAAATAAAGCATGGGTTAGACAGTCTGGTTTTAGTGACTTCAACGTCAGAGTTACACCCAAGGACACACAAAGGGGGCAATTAAGGACTGCAAGAGTCTACTGGTTGCCTCTAACGCAGCTGCACACGAGCTGGTAAATGCTCACAGTTGTCAGGAGACGGCTCAGCACAGTGGAGACCCGCTTCATCTGTAGACATCAACCCAAACTCCAGACCCACAACTTCTCAAACAAAACAACGGTCTGTATTTGAGAGATATGTAATGAGCCCACAGTTGCACAGGACATTACATTGCTTCTCGGTGTCTAAGAGGATGCTACGCAGGGTTGTCTGAACCCCTTGGAAGCCAGCGCAATCTCTCACTTTGAAAGCCCAGCAGAGTAAGCATGGCAGTTCCAAGTTAGAAGAGGACAGAAGTCACCAGTGGAGAATACAAACGATAAGGTACTGGGAAGCTGAATCTTGTCGATCAGAGTAATTGAACTAAGAAGCATTTAGGATATAAGTGGATCTGAGAGAGTGTTTCCAAGAAGGATTATGGGAAGTGGGGAGGGACCACCACTGAAAGTGGGCGGAGCCACCCCAGGGAAAGTGGGTCTGGATGGGATAAAAGGCAAAAAGAAGAAAGCCATTTTCAGTGGTTCGTGGCTCTGTTTCTTGTACAACATACGCGAGCTCAACCCCCAGCCCTCCCTGCTGTCAACGCTGAGACCCCTGACAAGGAAAGGAAAGCACCCCTTCCCTGATGAGCATAAAGGCAGGAATCACTGCATCACAAGAGTGACTAGTACTATATAGAGATCACATGATCCCATCATTTATGGAAAATTAACAACAGTAAGCAAAATACACTTTTTGGAATAAGAAGAATAAAATCTTCCAAACTCTTCAAACGTTGTGTATAATAGCCAAAACTAGCTACCTATTGACCCAGGATTGAATAGAGAAAGAACGAGTGATATAAGGGTCTCTAGGACCCTCGACTGTCTTCTCTGAGGTTTATATTGGTATATGGATGATTTCAGTGTCCCGCCTCTTAGATGAGGGAACAGAGGAGAAACAGAAACTGAAGATCTAAAATGTATCTATTATTGTGTCCCACAGGGTGAAGAGAAAATAATTCCTAGTTCTTCATTTTGGATCCAGTTTAACCTTCAAACTACCTCCAGCATGTTGCAGGACAGAGACCTACAGACCATTCACCACAATCAAAGTTCAAATTGAGAGTCTGAATTAAGGCGGTCAGTGACTGCCTGGAGAAAGACACTTCCCATGGAGCAGCTCCAAATCCATGTTATGGGGAGATTTGTTTGGGTTGTTGTTGTTGTTTTAGTTTTTTTGCTTGCTTATTTTTTGTTTGTTGTTTGTTTGTTTTTTGAGACAGGGTTTCTCTGTGTATCACATGTTGCAGGGAGTTTTTAAAGAAAAAGAACACAGAAAAATTACATCCTGGTGCTGTGGGATGTTCTGTATGGCAAATGTGTTGTTAATAAAATACTGATTGGCCAGTGGCTAGGCAGGAGGTATGGGCGGGACTAACAGAGAGAATTAAAAGAACAGGAAGGCAGAAGGAGTCGCTGACTGCCAGCCACCGCCAGGACAAGCAGCATGTAAAGATGCCGGTAAGCCACGAGCCATGTGGCAAGGTATAGATTTATAGAAATGGATTAATTTAAGATATAAGGACAGTTAGCAAGAAGCCTGCCACGGCCATACAGTTTGTAAACAATGTAAGTCTCTGTGTTTATTTGATTGGGTCTGAGCGGCTGTGGGACTGGCAGGTGAAAGAGGTTTAAGCTGACTGTGGGCCAGGCAGGAAAACTCAAGCTACATCCTGGTTGGCAGCTGGAGGAGGAAGCAAGCGAGCTGTTAGCAGTTTAACAACAGCTGAGAACTTTTGGTTAGCTGGGGCGTTTTCAACCCAAGTGTCTAGAACAGGGCGGGGTGCTTTCCCACGGGACTATTCAAGGCAGGGCATAGAGAAGAGGGGTCAGTTTAAGATGACTTCAGCTGAGACAAGATGGAGAAACCCTTGTCACAGGACCTAGAAGCCAAGAGCTGGGGCTACACACAGATCAGTATCCAGAAATTCTCCTGCAGGTGGACCATCACCAACTTCCATTTTTGCTTGGAGGAAATGCAGAAAAGCCCAACTTTCTCCTCAGGAGCTAACAACAAACTGAAATGGTGATTAGAGCGCACCTGAATCGGGTCAATGAAGAAAGTGCAGATGACCTGTCAGTTTACCTAGAGTTGCTCGGCTGTCCAAAGAGTCTCATTTGGCCGAAGTTCCAGTTCTGGATCATAAACCCCAAAGGATATTTTTGTGGACTTTTTGCTTCATTTTCCCTTGTTTTGGCATCTTTTGTCTTATTGATCTTTTTTTTTTTTTTTACTTTTTTTGTAGTTTTTATTTTATGTGCATTAGTGTTTTGCCATGGGTTTTGGGTCCCCTGGAACTGGCGTTACAGACAGTTTTGAGCTGCCATGTGGGTGCTGGGAACTGAACTCAGGTCCTCTGGAAGAGCAGTCAGTGCTCTTAACCACTGAGCCATCTCTCCAGCCCCGTCTTATTGATCTTTTGCTTGTTTTTTTGTGTTTTTGCCCAGGATTTTTCTGTTTTGGGGCAGTATTTTTGTTTCTTTTGTTTGTTTGTTTGTTTGAAAAATAGAGATAACAAGAATATAAAGTTGGGTGGGTAGGGAGGTGCAGAGGATCTGGAAGGAATGAGGATGAGGGGGGACACATCAAAATATATTGTATGAAAAAATTTTTTCAATAAAAATCTTGTTAGACATTTAGAAAAGTGATTACGTAGTAGCTTAGGTTTGTCCCCAACTAGCTCTTATAACTCAAGTTAACTTGTTTCTATTCATCTATGTCCTGCCACATGGCTCGGTTACCTCTGCTCTGTACCGTATGTCCGACTTCTTCAGAGTCTCCTGGCATCTCTCTGGCATAATCCACGCACCTAGATTCTTCCTCCCAGTTTCTTTTCCTCTGTCCAGAAGTCCCACCTATTCTCTCCTGCCTAGCTATTGGCCATTTAGCTCTTTATTAAATCAATCAGAAGACACCTTAGGCAGAGACACATCTTTACAATGTAAACAAATATTCAGCAACATGACTATTTAATTATTATACTGTTAATGCTTTTGTTAAATGCTCAGAAAAATTATAAATTCTTTTTGCTAGACAAATTTAATTTAAAACATTAGTTTTAGGTTTGATCCATATATAGAGATAATGTTACTTGACTTCTGGGCTCTGGGTCATATGAAATATGCATATATTTTGTCAGTGTTGAGATGGGCTACTTCTCTATTGGCATAGTTGCTAATTGATATAAATAATGTTATTAGATTGGTTTTTGTATTTAATTTTGTATCTATGTACACTGTAAAATCATTAAGATAAATCTGGTTCTATCCACAAAAAGGCACAGTAGAGTCAAGGTCTCTGATCATGGGATCATTAAACTCCATCTTTTTATTTGTAACAGAAAATGTTCTTGTACTAGATGTAACATAATTCTATATAACTCTTAGCAGAGGCAACATGATAAAATGTTACTAAAATTCTTGTTCATTTTTTTAAATCTTTCAGAAATTTTTATGAACATATAATGAGTATATCTATTAATGGCACTCATAATTTGTCTGGAGTATAGATATAAATTTGTGAGTGTTATCATAATTGTGAGTGTCCCTTGTAGCCAGAAGTTTCTCGGGTCCTGCCCCCCGCCATGGTCCAGACGAATCTCTCTCACCCGCGGTCTGCAGCCACTCAGACCCAAGTAAACACACAGAGGTTTATATTATTTACAAACTGTATGGCCTGTGGCTTTAGCCACTTGCCAGCTAGCTCTTTCCTCTTAAATCAACACCTTTCTATAAATCTATATGTTGCCACGTGGCCATGGCATTACCTGTCTGCTGAGATCTTGTTGCTCCTTCCGCAGGGGGCTCACATCTCTCTAGACTCCACCTTTCTCTTTCCTGACTCTCTCCTTGGATTTCCTGCCTGCCTCTAAGCTGCGTTGCCTTATGCCAAAACAGCTTATTTATTAACCAATGGGAACAACACATATTCACAACGTACAGAAAGACATCCCCCAGTAGTCCCTTCATGGTTGCCATATGATACCAGCTAGAGGAAAGAGAGCCTCTTCTTTAGAGTTATGGTCCCTGGTAGGTTAACTATGCTCCTATGGTTTGCCCCATACCCACAAGTAAATGGACAGCACAAATTGGACTACATGGGTTATTTTTTTTAAGAGGACTAAGGTGCATATGATCAGATACACTGTTTGCTTGTATCTTTACAAAAATTATTAAATCATTGTATGTTTAAAATCTAACAAGATATTAAATTAGAAGGGGGGTGGTTGAGAAGAGAAAGGAGGTTAGCTAGAAGAGGGGAGAAGGAGAAGGTAAGGTAGTAAATGTAATGGAAATGTGTTATATTCATGTATGAAAGTGCCCTAAGAAAATACATTATTATCTATATAGTACATGCTAATAAAATTGCTTAAAACATAAATCTTATGAGAAAAGGTTTATAAGCAGTTAGGTTAATTATAACCAAAATGTTGTTTATAAAGGTTCATAGGTATATTAGAGCTTCATATCCACAGCAATTACACTTTCTTTAAAATGTAGTCTTTAATCCCAGTCCCTGACAAGCAGGGGCGGGCAGACCTCTGTGAGTTCAAGGAAACCAACCCTCCTCAACAAAGGAGTTCCAGGCCAGTCAGAAATACACAGTGAGACCAAGTCTAAAGCAAAAACAACAGTTGATTTACTTTTAGAAAATAGGAAAAAAGTTAACTTTAAAAGACAGAAATGTAATGCCTATGCTTCCTTTTAATTGTGTGTGACTTTTAACATTTAAATTTATGTTTAGGCTAAAGTCCTTTAACAGCTTCATAGCTCTAGTTAGATGTGGCTATCATGAATGTGAGATACCCTCATATACTAAATAATAAATCTGTGTATGATCTGTTAGGTTTTGGACTTGGAGCTTTCAAGCTCTAGGTCAGGGCAGTCCAAAGAGGCTCCCCTGTAGCTAGTCTTTCTTTGTCCCTCCACCCAGCTCCCAAATCATGACACAGAGACTTATTAATTATGAAATTCGGCCAATAGCTTAGACTTGTTTCTAACTAACTCTTAGAACTTTCTGTAAATCTATGTGCTGCCCCAAGGCTCATTTACCTCATCTACATACTTCCATTCTGCTCTCTCTGAGTCTCAAGGTGTCTCTTTGTATCTCCTCCCTTCTTCTTCCCAGCATCCTCTGTGCCTGGAAATCCTGCCTAGCTTTTGGTCATTCAGCTTTTTATTAAACTAATCATAGTGACACATCTTTAAACAGTGTAATCAAATATTTCTCAACACTCCCCAAATAATATAGGCTATTACTGATGCCCTTGGTGTGCCTCTCAGAAATTGAAGGTGAGTTTCTATTACTGAAGACACTATGCACTTCACACATAGGATTTGGAGGAACTATTTGCAATTTTTAAAAATTAAAATGTAATTTTGTCACTTTTTCCTCCTTCTCAAGCAGCTAAACTCAGCAGGTGGCACATATATTTATATGTATGTGTGTATATATGTATATTAAAGTAAATATATATGTATGTATAAATTAAAGTAAAGGAGGCTGTGAATTTAAGAGGGAGTGAGGTGGGAGTTGGGTATGGACATAGAAAAGTTGAAGTGTATTCTGATGGAAGGTCCACCTCAGCCCCTGGTGCCCTGGTATCCGTATACCCAAAGAGTCTAGAATGTTCTGGTGGAAGCCCCACCTTTCTGCCCCCCAGAAAGTCCCATCAAACACAGCTCCTCTCCCAGAGATACTCAACACCACTCCCACAGGATGTTTAAACTGCACCCCAGAAAACAGATATGTAGTTTTTGATCTCTCTTCCCTGACTCTTTGGGGGGTGGGGCAGGTGCTAGAAAATCACCCAGAAATGCTTTACCTGTTAAACCAGGGCTTTTTCTAATTTGGTCTGATTTGGATTGCTGCATCGGTAGAGAGGCTTATTGGGGTGCAAAATGATCTCAGTACTCAGGAGGCAGAGCAAGGCAGATCTCTGTAAGTTCAAGGACAGCTTGGTCTACAGAGCAAGATCCAGGACAGGCACCAAAGCTACACAGAGAAACCCTGTCTTGAAAAACAAAAAACAAAAAACAAAAAAAAAAAAGAGGCAAGGCCAGCTATCTCAGGGCCAGTAGGGGATGGGGTCAGCTCAGCACAGCCCTCAGATTTCAACACACATGATTCCTATGATGCCCTGTGCTAACACGGGCCATGGACATCAACACAGACCCTAGCTGCAGCAGGAACACGAACCCAGATGCGGCCTTTGGCAGCAGCTCAGGCCCAGGCATAACCATGGCCCCCATGGCAGCACAAGCCACCCAGATCAGTGTGGCCCCAGCAGCAGCAAAGTCCTAGGACACCAACATGGTCTCAGGTGGCTGACCAGACCCTGAACATCTACACAACTCTCAGTAGTAACATCTGCACAGCTCTCAGTAGTAACAGGAGCCATGGGCATCAACTCAGTCCCTGGTTACTGCAGGGCCATAGAACCCAGACACGGCCGCAGGCAGCATTCTGGACCCAGACAATACCACCATGGCCCTGTGTGGCAGTACAGGGCACCCAGACCGGCATGACCCCAGTGGAGGCATAGCCCTCAGACCCCAACATGGCCACAAGTTGCTGCCTAGACCCCAGGCATCTATGTGACTTTTGGTGGTACCATGGGCCACATACCCCAACTGTGGTAGGACCATGGACCCAGACAGGGTGCATGGCAGCAGCCCTGGCCGAATGTCACTATGGCCTCAGATAGCAGCACAGACCACTCTTATAGGCATGGCCCCCACAGCAGCATGACCCTCAGACACCAACATGGCCCCAAGTGGAGGCCCAGACCCCTGGTATCAGTGTGGCCTTCAGTGGTATCAGGAGTCACAGACATCAACACAGTCCCTAGCTGCAGTAGGGCCATAGACCAGACATAGCCCTCAGCCACAGCCTGGTCCTCAACATCACTATGGTATCTGTGACAGTGCAGGACACTCAGATCTGGTCTGGCCCTGGCTGCAGCATGACCCTTAGACCCCCGCCTGGCCTCAGGTGATGGTTCAGACCCCAGGTATTTGCACAGCTTTCAGTGGTATCAGGAGTTACAGGCATCAACACAGACCTTGGCTGCAGTAGGGCCACGACCCAGACATGCCCCAAGTGGCAGGACAGGCCACCCAGATTAGTATGGTCCCTACAGCAGCATAGCTCTCAGATGCCAACATGGACTCATATGTCTGACCAGACCCTGGTCTTCCACAGAGCCTTCAGTGGTTACTGAAGCCATGGACATCAACACAGTCCCTGGCTGCTGCAGGGCCATGAACCAAGACATGGCCCCCAGCAGCAGCTCAGGACTGTATTTCATCATGTCCCTCAGGGGCAACACAGGCCACCCAGGTCAGCATGGCCCTAGCAGCAACACAGCTCTTGGACACCAAAAATGGCCACAGGTGGCAGCCTAGACCCCAGGCATTTCCACGGCCTTAGAGGCAATATGGGGCATGGATGTCAACAAAAACCCTAACTGCAGTAGGACCATGGACCTAGATATGGCCCTAGGCAGCAGCCCAGGCTTGGATATCACCCTGGGCCCAGGTGGCAAGCAGGCCTCCCACATCAGCCCATTCCTTACCACCCTCGCTTCTTCAGAACAGCCTCTAACCACAACACGCAAACCGTTCAGTCTCTCTTTCTCTCCCATTTCTCCACCATATACTTGCTCATCATAATGGCACCCACCCACCTGGCACCACAAGGCACTGGGTGAACTGTGAGGACCCAGGCTAGCCCAAGGGTGTCTTTTGCCTGTCTGAGCCATGTGGTATCAGCACTTTTTTTTTGAGACAGGGTCTCAGTATGGATTCCTGGCTGGCCTAGAAACTCACAGAGATCAGTATGCTTCTGCCTCTTGATGCTAGAATTAAAGGCACTCACTACCACGTCGGACCAAACTCTTAAGTTTCTTAAAGTAAAACTTCTGTGAAGAATGCTACTTATCTATTCCTGACATGTAACTCATTGTCAGAATCTTCATACAATAGCTTCATTGGTCTGTAATTAGGTGTCTACATAACAAATCCTACAGTCCATCCAACAAAATTCAACAAAAACAATGTTCATAATTATGAAGCTAACTGTGGTGGTTTAAATAAGAATGGCCCCCACAGGCTCATATATTTGAATGCTTGGTCATTAGGAAGTGGCACTACTTGACAGGGTTTAGCAGGTGTGGCCTTGTTGGAGTAGGTGTGGCCTTGTTGGAGGCCTTGTCACTGGGGGTGGGCTTTGGGGTTTCAAACGCTCAAGCCCAGACTCTTCCTACTGCCTGCAGATCCAGATGTAGAACTCTCAGCTGTTTCTCCAGCACCATGTCTGCTTGCACACTGCCATGCTTCCCACCACGCTGATAATGGACTAAACCTCTGAAACTGTGATCATGCCCCATTTAGGAGTTGCCATGGTCATAGTGTCTCTTTACAGCAATAGAACAATGACTAAGACACCAACATCCTATAATTAACCATTTAGAGGAAATTTTATTAGGATGCATTAATACTCACGAAATCCTGCCTTTGATGATAGCATGAGAACGTATATTTCTCCCCAGGTGCTTTGGCTGTGAAATGGAGTTAATAGTGGACACCTCACATAATTAACCTAGTGGTTAATGAAGAGAACTTTGAGCTAATGACTAAAAAAAACGAGACTTAAAACCATGATAAGTTATAGAAAGTCTAGAGAGAAAAGGTACTATCCCTCCTTCCAAATGTTTCCCCTCATTTCTTCATGCTCTAACTACTTTTGAATGTAAGGTGGAGGAGAAGGCTTTTATTAGCATATGACCACACCAGGAAGGGCCAAGTCTGATGACCAAAATCCATCTTGAAAAAGCTTACAGCAGACTAGCATAATCTAGAGAAGAGAAACAAGGGCAAGGACTTGGGAGTGGGTAAGGCTCTCTTGGTCTGGCTGTGGACTACCCTGTCATCAGCTTGGTTCATTGTCTGAGGATCAGCCTTGCAGAGCCATGTTAGTACCAAGAAGGTCTCTGTTGCCTGAGGAGTAATTTCTGCCCTTTGTTTTTGTTCAGCAATTGAGTGTGTCGTTCCTGGGAGCTAAGGTAAGTGTAGGAGAGAAAGGCTCGGGAGAATTCAGAACTCAAAGGAAGGCTGCTATGGAATAATCCTTCTGTACATTGTGTGAATATATGCTGTTATGATTGGTTTTGTTTTTGGTTTTTTTAATATTATTTATTTTTATTTTACAAACATCAGTGTTTTGCCTGCATGTATGTCTGTGTGAGAGTGTCAGATCCCCTAGAACTGGAGTTACAGACAGTTGTGAGCTGCCATGTTGGTACTGGGAATTCAACCCTGGTCCTTTGGAAGAGCATTTGGTGCTCTTAACCTCAGAGCCATCTCTCCAGCCCCACTATGATTGGTTTAATAAACAAGCTGACTGGCCAATAGCTGAACAGGATAAAGTTAAGCAGGACAATCAAAATGAGGACTCAGATGAAGAAGGGTGGAGTCTGAGGAGTCGCCAGCCGGACACAGAGGGAGCAGGAGATGAACGTGCCATGTTAACAGGCACTGTCACATGACAGAGTG
This sequence comes from Peromyscus aztecus, assembly GCA_902168405.1. NCBI lineage: Eukaryota > Metazoa > Chordata > Mammalia > Rodentia > Cricetidae > Peromyscus > Peromyscus aztecus. Next base: position 18,634 of record CABHPQ010152765.1, read on the forward strand.
TAAGTAAGGAATATGGGTAATTTAAAAATGTAAGAGCTAGTTAGTAATAAGCCTGTGCTATTGGCCAAGCATTTATAATTCATATTAAGTTTTCTTGTGTTTAATGGCTAAAACAAGCTGACTAACATATGCACTACCTCAAATGGCTGTTTGTAGTGGTGACACTCGGGCTGGAGAGATGGCTCAGCCGTTAAAGGCTAGGCTCACAACCAAAAATGTAGTGGTGACACTCTATCAGTGATTGTCAAGCATAAAATACACTTGTATTTATTATAGTTGCCATGATGTTATATGATAGCTCTATTTAACTTAACCTTTCTTAACTGAAATTTTGTATTCTTTAACCAACATCTCCCCAATCCCCAATCCTCCCCACTGGATCTGATAACTGCCATCCTACTCTCTGCTTCTATAAGTTCTACTGTTTTAGATTATACTTATAGGTGAGGTCACATCACATTTGTTTATCAGTGCCTATTTCATTTAACATGTCCTCTAAGTTCATCCATGTTGCTGCAATAACAGAGTTTCCTTTTCATAATTCTTATATTTATTTACTTATTTACCTGTGTGTGTGTGTGTGTGTGTGTGTGTACCACATGTGTCACAGATTATGTGTGGAGGTCAGACAATAATTTGAAGGAGTCCTTCTCTCATTCTACCGTGTGGATGCTGAGGATTGAACTCAGATCATCAGGTTTGGTAGCAAGTGGCTTTATCTATTCAGCCATTGGGCTAGACATTTTTGACTTGAAGAGGGTAAGTTGGGAGGCCTTGTGCTACTAAGATTAGTGAGGAGGATAAGCACATACACACACACACACACACACACACACACACACACACACACACACACATGCGCGCGCGATCTCATATATCCCAGGGTGGCCTCAAATTCAACAGGTGGCTCAGCATAACATTGAACTCCTGATTTTCCTCTCTCTACTTTCTAACTGCTGGCCTGCCATACCACATCCAGGCTTAAAACCTGGGCTAAGTTATGATGGTTCTGTGAGCAACAACTTCCATCTGCTCCTCAAATCACTGCCCTGTCTCCATTTTGTTTCTCTGACTTGCTCATTCTCTGTGTTATTTCTATTTCCTAGTTTACCTCAAATTCCAGAAACAACGAGCCCTGAAGGCTTGCACTCTATGATGGGAACCAGAACTAACCCTCAAGAGATAATGATTTTGAGGTTGCCATCGGGACCTTAAAGGGTGAAACAGAACACAAGGATCCACCAGACCAGAGCTTAAGATTGCTACAAATTTCTGGGATAATTTGCATACCTTCCCCAACCACAGTTTGGTTTTTACCCTATACAATCTTGCAGCTATTCCAAGTACCTTGAAGACAGTTCTCAGGATGTCATTAGGCCATTGTCCTTCTGACCTTGGGAACTTGGAAATAAGTTCCTTAATCCCATTTCTGTTTTACCACCTCTCTCTCTCTCTCTCTCTCTCTCTCTCTCTCTCTCTCTCTCTGTGTGTGTGTGTGTGTGTGTGTGTGTGTGTGTGTGTGTGTGTGTGTGTTGTTTGGAATTGTGGTAAGTAACCAACTCTAGTTCATTAGGAGCCTTCAAGTCAGATATCCCTGGCTCTAGCCTCTAACAAAAGAGAAAACTTTCAGATAAAAATGGGTGTCTTGTAAAGCAAAGGATAACCAGGCTACAATCCACAACCCCAGAGAAGCTAGGTAACAAGGAGTTCCCTAAAAGGGACATGCATTGCCCTAGGAAAGGGAAATAGATAAGATCTCCTGGGTAAGTGGGGGGGGAGACACGACATGAGGGAATGGGAAATGGAATGGTTGAGTTGTAGGATAGTCAAGTTGGGTAAGGGACAGAGAGGGAGAGCAAGGAAAGAGATATCTTGATAAAGGGAGCCATTATGAGGTTAGGGAGAAACCTGGTGCTAGGGAAACTCCCAGGAACCCACAAAGATGACCCCAGCTAAGACTCCAAGCAATAGTGGAGACGGTTCCTGAACTGGCCTTCTCCAGTAATCAGATTGATGACTACCCTAATTGTCATCATAGAACCCTCATCCAGTGAGGGAAGCAGATGAAGAGATCCACAACTAAGCACTGGGCTGAGCTCCTGGAGTCCAGTCGAAGAGAGAGAAGAGGGATTCTGTGAGCAAGGTGGGGGTGGGGGGACCCTCAAGGTAATGATGGGGAAAACCACAGCTAGTGAGCTCACAGACTCTGGACAGACAACTGGGGAACCTGCATGGGACTGAACTAGACCCTCTGAATGTGGGTAACAATTGTGTGGCTTGGGCAGTTTGTGGGGCCCCTGGCAGTGGGACCAGGATTTATCCCTAATGCATGAACCGGCTTTTTGGAGCCCATTCCCTATGGAGGGATACCTTGCTCAGCCATGATGCAGGGCTGAGGGGTTTGCTCCTTC